>JAODAL010004338.1:0-158350 GCA_025379985.1 Phyllomedusa bahiana | reverse complement strand
AGGGTTTTGGGGGTTTTGTCTTTTCTCCCTGCCTTCCAAAAGCTATAACTTTTTATTTTTCTGTCTCAGACCTGAGGGCTTAAAACGTATTAATTTTTTTTTTTTTTTTTTTTTACTTCAATATTTTACTTTTATACTTGGAACCGCCAGGGTATTTGACCACTATGGGAGGCACAATCTTTCTACAACTGTACTGTCATATGTAGGATTTTCATTCATTACCTATTACACCCTATGGCAGGGAGTAATAGGTGTACATATATAGCAGCTACGGAAGCCTGCATGATGCCACGGCAACCAACTGCAGAGGGGATGGGTGGTGGGGATGAAACAGCACCATTCCTCATTCATTTAGATATCTTGGCCGCGCTGCCATGTCGTCTAAAGTGTTAACAGCAGGGATCAAAGCCGGCTGTTAGCTGCGGTTGCTGGCTGTAATGAATAGCTGACCTCTGCATATGGAGCGAGGGAGCGCAGCACGCGAGCCTAATCCACACACTGGTCAAGGCATTTGCAGGTTCAAGTATGTCAAAATGTGTGAAAGGATTAAACCAGGTCTTGGTACTTCTGACAGTGCAGGCACAGGCCAGGTCCTGCTGGAAATGAGCAGCTCCATAAAGCTCGTCAGCAGAGGGAACCATGAAGTGCTCTAAAATGTCCTGCTAGACGGCTGCGCTGACCTTGGACCAGCAGATGACATGGCCCCCTAAACCATCACTGACTGTGGATACTTCGCACTGGAGATCAAGCAACTTGGATTGTGGCCTCTCCACTCTTCCTCCACTCATTGATTCCAAAGGAAATGCAATATTTACTTCCACCTGAAAACATAACTTTGGACACTGAGCACAGTCCAGTCCTTATTCTCCTTAAACCAGGTAAGATGCTTCTGACAGTGTCTCTGCATCATGAATGTTTTGACATAAGGAATACGACAGTGGTAGCCCATGACCCAGATACATGTGTGTGGTGGAAGCATTGACTGTAGCTGCCGCCCACTCCTTGTGAATCTCAATTAAACTCATAACTGTAGCTTGTGCACGTTTTTCTACCACACAACTTTCCATTAATCTACTGTTTTCTAGCAATCTGAACTGTTTTAGCAATGACCTTTTGTGGCTTCCCTTCTTTGTGAAGAGTGTCAATGACTCTCTTCTGGACAACTGTCAAGTCAGTAGTCTTCCCCAAGATCATTTAGCTACTAAACCAGTGAGGGAGCATTTAAAGCCTTAGAAAACCTTTGTATGCGACACCAGAGGCCTTAAGTATGAAAGTGGTATAGCATTAACTTTTTGTTGCCCGTAGAAACCAATCAGAGCTCAGCTTCCATTTCATTTAGTGCTCTGAAAAAATAAAAGCTGAGCTCCGATTGGCTGCAATGGACAACAAAGAATCTTACTGCTAGAGAGTCTTCATACATAAGGCCCCAGAAGTCAGCAATTTTGTCCTTCCTCACATTATTCTAATTTTCTGATACACTAAATTTGGGGTTTTCATTAGCTGGAAGCCATAATCATTAAAAGAAAACCGCTTGAAATATGTCCCTCTCCGTGTAATAAGTCTATATAATATACGGTTTTCTCTATTTTTTTGTTTTATGGAATACTTTTTTTGAGACCCCCTAGTAAACCCGACAAATTTTGCATAACAGAAAAATAAAACTTCCAATATCTCAGGTTCAATTTTTTTCCCTTAAGGATAGGGTAAACGGATCTTCCCAAAAGGCCCCCCCCATCTTTAAAACAATGTAACTAGTCTTAAGTCTTGTTGTCGTACGGATTAGGAGTCATTACATTTTTTAAAAAAGATACAAATAACCAAATCAAAAATTTTTTTTTCCCACACTCCCCTTTTTCTGGGTTTTATTGATCAAGACAAGCTTGTTTTTTCCCCCCTCACCCCCTAAAATTGGGACATCATTTTTTTCTCAGGGTTATGTTCTGCTTGTTACACTCTTTTCCCCTACCTACAAAATTTTAAAAATGAAATAATCACGAACTCACAGAGGGGGGTTTGTGCTACAAGCAGAGGAGCTGCCCTTACAAGTAGAATCCTTCCTCCGGGTTAACTCCTTAACGACCGCCCGCCCCACTTTTTTACCCCCCTGGTGAAAGGGCGTTTTTTCCTCAGCCTTTTTTTCTTTTACACCGCAGCGCGCGGGGATCGGGCTGCGCCACACACCCCCGATTCCCGGGGCTGCCCAAAACACCCCTTTCCGGGCGCCCTTTCACACCCCCGATTTTCCGGGGCTGCCCTACACACCCCATTCCGGGGCGCCCTACAAAAGCCCCATTCCCCGGGTGCCTCACAGCCCCGATTCCGGGCTGCCCCCCAAGCCCCGTTCCGGGGTGCCCTCACACCCCGATTCCGGGGCTGCCCTACACAGCCCCGATTCCGGGGCTGCCCTACACAGCCCCGATTCCGGGGCTGCCCTACACAGCCCCGATTCCGGGGCTGCCCTACACAGCCCCGATTCCGGGGCTGCCCTACACAGCCCCATTCCCCGGGGGCCCCACCCCAACCCCGATCCGGGGGTGCCCAAAACACCCCGATTTTAGGCTGCCCACACAGCCCCGATTCCAGGGCGCCCTACACACCCCGATTCCAGGGCTCCCTAACACCCCATTCCAGGGCTGCCCTACACAGCCCCGATTCCAGGGCTGCCCTACACAGCCCCGATTCCAGGGCTGCCCTACACAGCCCCGATGCCAGGGCTGCCCTAAACAGCCCCGATTCCAGGGCTGCCCTCCACAGCCCCGATTCCAGGGCTGCCCACACCCCCCCAACCAGGCTGCCCTACAAAACCCCGGGTTCCGGGCTCCCTACACCCCCCATTCCGGGCTGCCCACACAGCCCCCTTCCGGGCTGCCCTACAACCCCTTTTAGGGTGCCCTACACAGCCCCATTCCAGGTGCCCTACACAGCCCCGATCCGGGCTGCCCTAACACCCCGATTCCAGGTCCCCAACAACCCCCATTCCAGGTGCCCCACACCCCCAATTCCCCGGTGCCCCTACACAGCCCCGATTGTCTCAAGGCTGGCCCTACACAGCCCCGGAATTCCTGCTGCCCTACAACAAGCCCCGAGTTCCATGGTCTTGCCCTATCACAGCCCCGATACCATAGTTACTAGGGCCCCCTAACACTCAGCCCCGATTCCAGGCTGACCCTAACCAGCCCATATTCCAGGGCTGCCGCTACACAGCGCCCGATTCCAAGTGCTGCCCTACACAGCCCCCATTCCAGGTCGGCCTACACAAAACTCACCAGATTCCAGGGCTGCCACAACACAGGTACCCCTGATATCCCATGGCTAAATAGTTGCCCTGACACAACGAGCCCTCGATTCCAGGGGCTGGCCCTACATCAGCCTAAAACAAGGCCACTCACGATTCCACGGGCTGCGCCCTATCTACAACAGCCTCACACGATTCTGCAATTATTTATAGTGAACTTTAAAGCTATTCCCACCATAAAGTACAAACTTGTCTCGAATAAACAACAGATGAGCCGTCAATACAACTGGCGACATATGAGCGAAAAACGAACAAACTGTTTTCTAACACCTGTATTAAAACGCGAGGAGGCAAAAACGTTTCTTGCATTAAAAGGGGTGTAATCGTTCATCTTAAATGCGCTTCGGAATACAGGGGACATTGAAAACACAGCAACTTATGCAATTTGGATTGTCCTAAGCAAAATGCTGCCTCTTTTTCTCACAGTGTCCCTTTTCTATGTGTGTTTTTATTTTACAACTGAATATCCATTGTGGGTCCATAACAACTCACACAAATCCACACACACACACACCTCCTTGCCAAATTCACTAGCTGAGAGCACATAATTCTAACATTCTGTAACAGGACCCCTTGGTCGATTTCATGCGAGAGCTTGTCTCTGACTCAGATTGAGGTGGTTAGGGGCCGTAGTCAATTTTCTTTTTCACACCTAAGCAAGAGAACAGACTGCTATCAAGAATGGTACAGAAGAGAAAAACCATGACAGTTTTTTGGCCCCTGTGCCTAACTCTCCTGCATTACATGCAAGATCTTCTAGTGCCGTTCTCTCACAAGAAAGCGTGACACTACATCTCCACTGTGAGAGGAGACATATGCTCAGAGTTATATTGAATGCAGCCTGTGGTAAATGTTATATATCAGCTCTTCATAAAATAAGGAACTGATTAGGTGAGAGACACAGTGACATATGTTGGACTCGAGAGGGAGGAAGGGGATTTCAAGTCCAGCAGTGACAACGGATGATGTCATCACAGCTGGGAGGAAGAATGAAACGACCCACCTGCATTCACAGAGCTGGGTGAAAGCGAAAGAGAAAGTGTGACTCAGCCGAAGTAATGAATGATTAACATCCCCCTTTAACTACTATTTTTCAGTCGTTCGGCTTTAGTGTATAAAGGGGTTTATACGTTGCTTCCTGACGCCCTGACATAACCTTATACTTCTAAACTTTCCCCAGATTCCAGTCACCACAACCATCTTCACAATGGTTTTCGTTTACCGTACTGCTAAATGAGCGACAAGTCCCTCACTGCAAGCCACCGATTCGAGCTGCTGTGGTGACGTGCGACTATCAGAAGTACAAGACTGTAAAACAGAAAACTGGAAAGATACTGCGTGCTGAACTGGGGAAATGAGAAGTATAAGTTTAGTTAACATTTCTTTCTTCATTGGGCCAAGTTTAATAATTATAAAGAAGTGTCCCTTTAACCTGTTCAGAGTGCATGCTGCCTCAGGTAACCATTACATCTGATATAGCGTATAGCCATATAGTAATGCATATCATCATCTGGACACAAAGCTATTACTCACACAGCAACCATCTGGAACTAGGCGCAAAAACAAATGGTCTTAGCGGAACAAAGCAACGTTGGGCACAATGAAGTAGGACAAGTCCCACAATAACCAAATCCACAAGGAGAAAACCAATCCTTACCTGGATCTGAACCAAGGTGTCCTTTCAAAGTAAGCCTCAAGAATCACATCTTTCCCCCAACAAAACACAGCAGCAACTCGAACAGACACTCTGAAACAAAGACAAACATAACAAACTGGCTGCAAATATGATTATTACATGGTGCCCAGATCATCCATTACAGCTACCATTATGCTCCGAAATTCTATCATCTACAGCTTGCTTGTGCGATAAACCGTACACACACAAAACCCAATAGTAAAATATGAGCACACAAGGTGCACATAGGACACTAAACGCTCTGTGCTCACTAACTATCAGGATTTCTTTATGGACAGTTGCTTCTAATCAAATCTGACAACAGAGTCATAATTTAGAAAAGTCGAAAAAAAAATCGAGCCGAATGAGAAACCCTTTATCTAGAAGGCTACTACCGAGTATGTATTTGATGGTAAGCTTTCGAGAGACCAAGCTATGGTACTCTGGAGAAAGCACCACTACCAATATACTCTCAGTGACACCTCTAAAAAGGTAATCGCCTGAATTCTTACACTATTCTACTACTAATTCTCTATGGCTAACACGAGTAACAACAACATTATATAACTACTAGACAGATCAAGTATAGCATTCTCGTATAGTCCTGGTGCGACATCCTCACAGGATCCTCAGCACTACAGACACCACATAGTAGTCACTCCGACAAAACCCAACATTAACAATAGGGCCAGTATGATTTCCTGCGGTGTCCGGAGTGGGAGAAGGAGAGAGAAATAACGCACAGGACACCACAGTCTGAGACATCCGATGGGACCCCTGCGGGACTCAGAATTTCTTCTCACTTCTCTACAGAGTTCTGACAGAACCCCCAGCGCAGATTTGAGCACACAATATGTTGCCTAGTTCCAAAATACAGTATGAAAGAAAAATACAAAATAACCAGACTAAAACTCTATTAAAGGGAACCTACTGACATAAGTATGTCGCACCACCTCTGCTGAGCAGGCAGCACAACCTAGCGTCATGAGCCTGCTGTTCCCAGCGCTGTGTCCCCTTATTCTGTAAGAGCAAGCAAGTAATATAGAGCATTTACACCCCTCAAATCTTATTCAATAGAGCAGTGTGTAGCCCCCCGCCCACAAAGCTATCCCGCCACTTGACATTTATTCACGTGTTTCTACTATTCACAGTAATGCTCATCTGTTATGAGGTGGGAGGGTCTTAGCCTCACGGTGGGCGGTGGAATGATAAACAAAAACTGTAGTCATTGTTGATGACTTCTTCTGGCTGAAAACTGCAGATTTTAGCATTAAATACTTGAGAATAACTTCCAGCATCTTATCTAGTCACAGTAAGGGTACACAGTGCTGGAAACAGCAGTGTCTGACGACTTGGCCTGTTCTGTCCTCCAACGTCCATAGGGGCTCACTAAATCAATTGACATGTTCTCTTTAAGTCAAATCGGCACATTCACCAGAATGTTACAACCTGGACTCATCCAGTTACAGATCCTATGATATATTTAACAATCAATAGGAGGCGAGACCATTATTATTGAGGGAATTGTGTGCCATAATTTTAGACACAATCTGCTTCGAATGTCCAGGCATACAGTTGTTTTTTATACCACATTTTCATCTAATGGGTTGTAGAGACTTCTTGCAATCTCTGACGAGAGGCGTCAGCTTGGAATTCAACCATGCGCCAAAATTTTGGTGCCGATGGCAGTGAGCAGACAGTAAACCGAACTGAAGATGTTAACAAATTAAACATGGAAAACCCAAGATTTCGGCTAGATGATCAATGTATGTGCTTGTAAGCGACTGCTTATTCTATGTTTTATCACTAAGTTTTTACTCCTGTATTGAAAAAAATCTTTTACATAAATTCTCCATAATCACGACCAACCCACTATTAAAGTTTGTGTATGGAGTTGACCATTCGCAACGTAAGATCCTTGATTAAAGGAAACTGTTTTTTTTTCAACACATTTAAACCAGATTGTGAAATACTCATTTTAAACATTTTGTTTTTTATTTCTCTGACTTTATATTTTTATGGACTTAATTACTGTTGCAAGAGACGTTTTATGCCAGAGGCTTCTAAAATACATCTTCTCTCTAATATCAGATGCAAGACTTGCCTTAACATCCTCTACATGAAAATAGATAGCCTGCGATCAATTGACAGAGCATGTCCACCAACACACTCCTATATGAACCTGTCAAAAGTCAGACGGCACGAACAGGGGGAGAAGCGATTGACCATCCCGAGACCGATTTGAATTAAGGATTCGTGTTATTTGCCTTTACAGTTATTAATGCTACCCACAATTGTAACACTTGCTGCAATGATAAATAAAGACGAACTGCTCAGAAGTGCTTCTTCAACAGAAATGGATATGTTCAATGTTTTGTACGTTTAGTGGCCAGAACAAAAACAAAACTTTAACTTCTTAATTTCTCTTTTAAAAAGAGAGGTACGTTCCAACTCCCAAAAACAAAAGTTTATGTAAATAGCCCTCAACACAGAAAACAAAAAAAAAACAAAACACCCACTAGTCTGTAAGTGCCACACTCATACCTACCCCTGGATCCCCACAGTTCCAGAGGTTCTTTTTGGTTGACAAAACCATCACAACCTGAAACAAGGGACACGTTTACCAGCGCGACATAGGCCACAAATGGTTATTAGTGGTACAACAATGCCTATACATATACATCACTGTTCAGACAAGTGGAATCAGCAGGCAAACAGTGGATTTGATAAATTAAGGATATGTGAAGGAGCCCTGCAAGCTGCCCATTCACAGACGTCAGCGTTCACCCCACTCGAAAGTGATTGAAGGATGTGTGTCCAACATAAAAACATCAGAAAAATAGTCCTCTAGGAACATCAGAGTGAAGGAGAATCATGGACTTTTCCCCCCCGAGCTATTTAAAATGACTATTAAAAAAAGGTGAAAACCCATTAACACATCAACACAATGAGGATTCTGTAAAAATGAGCGCGCAAGACACTTCATTTAAACAGTTCTCTATTTCCAACGACACGATTTACCCTATAAAGGGTTGTCTCACCATGCTGTTTTCTCACAAAGCCAAAAACCAGCTTTCATTTCATGCTCCTGTCTCTTCTTGGTAATAAACAGGATGCGACTTCCTATAGCAGTGGATTAGCATACGCAGCTCCAAATTGTCTCAAAGGTCTGCTATTTACTCTGACATGAAGCAGCAGGAATAAGATTATCCATCTCAAGTGCAGAGAGCTACAGAGCTAGAGTAAACAAAAGTAATTAGTCTCGTTTGTTAGATCAGATAACACTCAAGCTCTCAAGCAGTTGTGTGTGCCAACCTGCGCGACGACTAACCCTGCTATCAGATAAGACAAATAGCAGGGGAGAGCCTAGGACGAGTACCTAGACAACCGAAAAGCGCCACTCAGAGCTGGATAAGATCATTCATCTCCTCAACATAGAAAAAAGCAGATATTCTTTTGTCTCAAAACGTCTTCACCTTACAGTTTCCCCTTCGCACGACGCGCTGTTGAAAGCTCATACTTTGTAGTGATACAACCCCTTTAAAGACGAGTGTAAATTGTTGTATCACGATGGTCAATTATAAATCTCTATGCTATCGCTTACATGTTTTCCTCTGCCCTGCAGTGACCAGGCATGTACAAAGTATAGAATACATTACATTCACAAGGCATGTTCTAAGCATGCACGCTCTATGACAGTATGAGTCCCTGAGTTAAACTACACAATAAAAAGCACCTATACTCAGAGGATAAACTTACCAAGCTAGTCTGCGCACCACACAATACTGTACTTGTTCACAACATTCACCCCTGTAGAAGAGACAGAACGTCACTTGCAGAACGTGAATCCTCAGCAGTGCAGTCATGCAGTACTTGAACTCAGAGTTAGAAGCGGAAAAAAACAACCTCCCTTGCCACCTGCGGCAGTGTTAGTCTATCAACAAACCTGGTGAGAACACAATGAAGAGAACCGTAAAATTACCATAATTGCGCAACATATCACCACAGAACATGCCTCCGCATCATTACAGGGTATTACCAATGAAGCTGTACGCCTATCAGGACAGCAAGATGGCCGCATAAACCTTATATCCATTACAGCAGTCCTCCCCTTTAATTTCTCCTAAGCATGGCGAAGTTCTCAACAAATACAGACTGACCAAGTGTCTGCCTGGTGGTATGTGTAACTATCCATAGATATGAATGGGGTAGAGAGTTGCTATAAAACTAAATCGCGGCCATCTCCTATTCACTGAACGATATAATGATTTCATCGCCAAAACCCCTTAAAACGGGACCTGGTACACTTTCTGAAAAGCATTAACAATTTGTTTCCTAATAATACTAACATCTATTTCCTCCCTCAATTCACATAGGTCATAACATGCAATCCACAAAATTATCGCCAAGGATTCTGCATCTTTATAAGGCCACTGTATTTGATTACAACATACATTCCCCCTTCCACCAGCTTCTACAGTATGTGTTAGGGTACGTTCACGCAGCGTTTTGTCTGTCTTTCAGATGCGATCCAAGAATTGCATGTCATTTCTTGGATCGCCTCTGAAAGACGGACCGGACAGACGTGATGCAAACACGCAGCGGCGATAACATCATGAAAACGCCGCGCTGCGTGTATTCCCACATTGCCAGGCAGGTGGATAAACTCACTGCTATTGTTAGATGCGTGTCTGCGGTCTGTCAGATGGACACCCAGATACGCATTAAAGAAAAAACGATGTTCACACGGAGGCAAATGCAAGTGTTAAAAAATACCCTTAGTGTTTTTTAAAGAGAATTAACTTTTTTTCCACATATTTTTTCTTATTAGTTTTTTTTTTATAAATTTATTTTGTGAGCTTTTTAAATGCATTATCTTAGTGCCTGCTTTAGAATTGCTCTAACAAGAGAGACGTAGTGGATAAATAGGGTTATATGATAGAAGGAGACGACAAGAATCAAGCTTCTGTGATATTAAGGGTAATAATTGACTGACAGAGAGGAGCTAGCGTACTGTGAGATCTTAAATAGGGTTATATAATAAGAGGATAGAGAGGCTAAGCTCTGTGATATAAAGGTTAAATGATAGAGGCGATAAAAGCTTGGAAGCCTCCTGGGAATACATATTAGGGTTTCTATGATAGAAGGAAGAGGAAACTCTAGACTCACTGTAGATATATAGGGTTATAATGAGATAGAATAGAGAAGAGAACAACGAGCTCTATGTGATATATAGGGTTTACATATGCTAAGAGGAAGAGAACGTTGAGCTGCTGTGCGATATATCAAGAGGTTTATATGATAGATGATAGAAGCTGAGCTCTGCGTGATACTAAGGTATAATATGATTAGAGGAGATAACTAGAGCTCATGTGGAATATATAGGGTTATATATAGAGGTAGAGAAAGCTGAGCTCTCTTTGGGTGGGGATCATAAAAGGGTTTATGTATGATAGAGGAGAGAACAGCTGAGGGACTCTGTGATTATATGCAGGGTTATATGATAGAGGAAGAAGATAGCTCTGTACGATAGTAGGATTATATTGAATTACGACAGAGAGAATTGAAGACTCGTGACAATATAAGTTATATATAAGGAGAATAACACTTCAACGTCTGTGATATATAGGGTTATATGATCAAAGACAGGAGAAAGCTGAGCTCTTGATATATAGGGTATATATAATAAGAGGATACGACAGACTGAGCTCTGTGAATATATAGGTCTATATGATAGATGAAGAGAGAAGCTCAGCTCTGTGATACTATAGGGTCTCATAATGAATAGAGGCGAATAGAAGCTGACTGCTCATATATAATAGGGATATGATTCTTAATATAACACCACTACATCAGAAACTGAGACACAATGGACACAACCTGGAAGTAGAAGGAAACAAGCGCTCTCTCTCCAAAATCTCATACACTTAGATCTACATACAAAATTAATTTAAAAAGCCTGAATTCTTTCATGAGAAAGAGTGAAAACTATCCAATCATATTAAATACAGATAAGCGTCTCAAGACCGATAAAAAAGTCGATAGAAGATAATTCAGCATACGCGATTTCTTTGGCAAAACTACATAGCCACTCCCTCACTCATATAAGCCTTCACCTGTTTGTTCACCAATTCTTTTAAACGCTAAGGTAACCAGCATTCATGAGAGGTTGCACACATCAACTATGTCCGCACAATCAAGTACGTGAAACAATAACTTTTGCAGACTACAAAATTTTGGATAAAATAAACCAAAATAATGTAGTTATCCTCACTATAAAAAATACTAAATCTGCGAACCCGGACAATGATATAACAAGCCTGCGTGATAGGAAAGCAATCTTCTCAGCATCAAAAAAACGCTCCTAACCTTGACTGAAAAAGCGCATGCGTGCAGCGGCGCACCTCAAGTGCCAGCCAGGGCCAATCGCTCCTAACATAGTGAATAGGATTTGTAAATAAAGTTTAATAAATCAATATACTAATCGTAAACATTTTAAATAAAGCTCCCGATCAAGTTATCATTACAGAATTTGAGAATGTCATTCACCTCAACTACATGAAAAAACGAATACCTAGAAGGATTTTTAAATATTATCAACTACTATACAATAATATTTGAATTAAAAATACTCCTCAGAGGCTCCCGGATGGGCGTGGGAGACCACTAATGATAAAAATCAAATCCATGCCCACCCGGTCCTGAATATTAAAAATAGTTGAAAAATTCAGAACCAACAACATAGCTGTCAGACAATAGACTTAATCAGTCAAACATCATAGGCGTTCTGAGCGCGCGCGCGCGAGTCGCGCGCCCACACCACACACACAGAAGCGCGCGCGACATCTCTACTACTCTCTCTCTCTCTCCTCTCTCTCTCTCATCTCACCTACCACCCCCACCCACACCCCTACCCCAAATTCAACCCATGGGGTGCCAAAGTATTAAGCTGGAATATCCAATACATCTCTGGGGAAGTAAATCAAAAGCTCTACACATGGCCGCTAACATGTTTTAAGACAACCTTGACACAGGTATAATTAACAGGCCCTGTTTACCTGTCACATCAAATATGGATTCTGGTGCAAATTCCGTCATGAAATCTGTATCGGATCCAACAGCCAATCAGCAATCCATTCATAGTTAATGTGGTTATGGCGCAGAGAATTTTCTGGCTATGGATTCTATCAGCAACTTTGCACATGAGTATTAAGGCCACTAAATGCACAGCATTATAAACTGCACATCGGTGGCACGTGCGCGGCAGAAACCCGAGGATCAGCCTCGGTAACACACACTGAATGTAGACGTGGCATTGGAGTGTACCCGGAATATAGTGGGTAGTCGGCAACTTTTACCAAAAGAATGGACCAACTATTCTCACGGAAATGTTCACCGCTGCAACAAACTTATTTTTGTTGTTCTTACACATAATTTTTATTATTAAAAAAGTAGATTTACAGTACATGGGGGAAAAAAAAAAAAAGTCTAAAGCTTTCCGCCAACAGCGCTAAGGCAGACATTAGTTTACAGTGCTCCCTCAATATGCAAAATGAATCGCTTCTGGGACGGCTGTTGTATTGATACCGTAACACTATTAACGCTAGTAAATTGGTGTCCAACGGCCCCAGAAATGGTCACACATGAAACACAAAAGGAGATTACAGAAAAGGAAGCTGATCCTAACCCAGATAAAGCGCTTCCTTCCATATAACATCAGAAAGAGCTGCTGGAAAACACTGTATGTTGGGGACAGCAGATTATTTGTGTTATTTACTTTACACAATGTACCAAAAAATGGGACCCTCACCTGGTGCCCAAAGGAGCCGCTCATCTGGGCACATGTAAAGGAGCAGTACAGACATGTACCGAGTTTCCCCGATATGTAATGAACACCCTGATAGTAAAGACGTCAGCGTGTCTTAGGGATGTCGCCTAAGTGTAAGACGTAACCCCGAAAGTAAGACGTAGCGCGGCCTGATGACTTCACTTCTACTGCCTGTGCCGGTATAACGCGCTGGAGACGGAGCACGAGGTGGCGGCGCTTGCGTCGTGAGACGAGCAGCGAGATGGCGCGCTGCGCGGAGACGGAGCATCGAGGAGGCGGCGCTGCGCGGAGAGACGGAGCAGCGAGGAGGCGGCGCATGCGCGGGAACGGAGCAGCGAGGAGGCGGCGCTGCGCGGGGAGACGGAGCAGCTGAGGAGGCGGCGCTGCGCGGGAGACGGAGCAGCGAGGAGGCGGCGCTGCGCGTGAGACGGAGAGCGCGTGGAGGCGGCGCTGCGCTGGAGACGGAGCGCGCGATGAGGCGCGCTGCGCTGTCGAGACGGAGCAGCGAGGAGGCGCGCTGCGCGGGAGACGGAGCAGCGAGGATGCGCCTGCGCGTGAGAGACGGAGCAGCGAGGAGCGGCGCTTGCGCGGGAGACGAGCAGCGAGGAGGCGGCGCTGCGCGGGAGACGGAGCAGCAGGGAGCCAGGTAAGATGTTTTCTGCCTACAGCTGGGCCCTATTCCTGCCTACCAGCCTGGCCCTAATAATACCGTGCCCTATGTAAGACATACCCCGAAAGTAAGACATATGGGACTTTTAGGGGAAAGAAAAGAATGTAAGACCGCTGTCTTACTAAACGGGTGAAACACAGGTATGTGACAGTCTACTGTACTGTAGAGAGGCCACTAGACCACACATTCACATTGCATGACACCATCACTGATACAGATCATCAGTAGATACTCAATACAGTTGGTTGGATCCTCCATCAATCACATGACCTGCAGATCAGCAGTGTCTGGGACATTGTACGGGGCATGTGGTATATACAATGACCATTGCATGCTGAAACAATGTATCCTCAGGCCATTGTAACCTGAGGGTCCACTAAAAGGGTCAGTTTATCCGACCGGTATTTGTCCGGTATTTGGTGGTGCCGGCCCCCAACGCCGCCAGGATGGCTTATCTCCGCGATTAGCGTAGAAAAGCCCTCCCCATTGCCATTTTCCATCCGAAAACCGGACAGAAGAATGTGCATGCACAATGTTTTTCGGGCGGCAGTGGGGACTGCTGCACAGGTATTCCATAAAAGCCTGTTGTGCTCGTTTAGCCGTACGTTTTTTCCAGACGGTCTGTGCAAAACCGCAAACCTCCTTGATAAAACCCGGTCTGCAAACGGGCGATGCGCTGTCGTGTGGACATTGACAAGACTGTTTTCTACTTCAATGCATTAGGGGATGTTCACACAGCGTTTTTTAGATACGTGTTTGGGTCCGTTTTTCAGACCCAACCACGTATCTACCAATGCTCAGAGTGATTTACAGCGATTTCAGCGTTCAGACCATACGTGTTTTACATACGTCTTTCAGATGCATTTAACGGATCCAATCAAAGAATAGTCATGTCAATTGATGATGGGTTTTATGCAGCAGACGCCCTATTTAAAAATTATAGGGTGCGTTTCTGCTGCACAGTTTGGGTACGTCTTTGGATATGTTTTACACTGCATTTTTCAATTCGTTTTTGGATAGAAAACCACTGTGTGATATTCCCTTAGACCTTAAACAAATATATGTGATCAAGATGAAAGTGGATAAGACCAGGTTCCATTGAGAACGATCGAAAAAATATTCCTGTTAAAACAGTGGACACCATGACAGAAACCGGATGAACGTCACTGCAGCCAATGGGATCCATTGGAAAACAAATCCGCTTACACCTCTGCGATGGAGGCGCTGAACCAAGCCTAAGGCTGCAATATCAGACTACAATGGTTCCTCTGTAGGTTGATTGCAGGGCCACGCTGCTCCATGCCAAGACACACAACAGTAGGAGATGTGCAAAGCGGTTTGCTTCATTATTTACATCAACTGAAGTAACGAAAAGTTGTAAAAGGATCAAATATACAATAAATGTAAAAACTATGCTGCTAAGAAATGGCCCAAAAAACCCTGAAGATGAAGCTTTCACTATGTGTAAATCATATGGCGAACGCCGCACAGCACGCAGCAACGTCACCCGCTCAATGCACAAAGTATGGCAGCGACATGCCAGGATGACTCGGGACGATGCCCCATCTCTCAGGCATCATGCAAGCTTACAGGGTAGGGCTTCCCAAACTCCAGTCCACACGCCCCACCAACAGGTCATTATTTCTGGCAGTGATTATAATTAATGTTCAGTTTAATCTATGGGAGACCCTCAAAGAAACATGACTGTTGGTGGGGTGAGGACTGGAGTTTGGGAACCCCTGCTAACAGAGAATAGTTGAACCCTACCCGACACCTTGCAGTAGCAAGGAGGCGTGTTCTTGCTTAGGACAAGAGCTTCTATAACCCTGAACAGCCGCTTCTAAATGTGAAAACACTGGAAGCAACTTGCCCAAGCTCTCGCGCCACAGACCTTCCCAAGAGATGACTTGTCATTATCCCTCATGATCTGACAGTCATGGCCTAAGAGGGACCCTGGAAAACCCATGTGAAAGTGGTTGTCCCTGCTGATGGGCATAATGGCCCCCAATGTCTGATAGTTGTGGGTTCCAGCTCTGGTCCCCCCCCAATCACATATCTCGAGAACGAGCCAACTCACGATGCCACTCATTGGTGGAACGAATTCAGATGTTCATACCCCCACTAACAGCAGGGAATCGATCACTGTGTGCCAAGCATTGCTTATTGTGGCAGATGAAAAGAACCCATGAACTGGCCAAGTTACTCTCCCATTACTTCCTAGCCTGGGTGAAAGTAATAAGGAAAGCCATCTTGGTGATCACCCTTCCTGCATAATCATATCTACTTGTTAATGGCAGCAGCTAGTGTAAATAGGTATGATTCAACATTCGCCGCTGTGTCAAAAGGCGGCTTATTAGGGAGTATAGGTACTATGCCGCAATAACAGCCGAGGTGTTTTTTGAACCAAGCGCTTGATCAGCTGCGTAATTTCAAAGCACGGGGACGAGTGAGGATATGTGTGGTGCGTTAGACTATGCACGTCATTGTTGCGTAATCTAATGCTAACAGCAGACATGTCAAAAAACTTCCTCCCCCCGCAGAGTACCATACGATCGTATTGCGGATGCCGATAGACGGATGCCGAGTAGTCTAATAGCTTTATCAATGACAGCTATGAATTTCCCGATAATTTGAGTCAGCACTGCGCGCCAAACAGATCAGGGCTAAACTTAAGTCCGTGGAATGAACATACCCTAAAAGTTATGACAGCCCCCCCGACGGTCAAGTAACCTCATGGGACTACATGTAAAAGAGATAAAAGAAAAAAAAAAAGTTTAAAATTTCTTTTTTTTAACTACAATGTTCATAATACCCCTACATCCATTTAGCCTATAAGCTGAACACCATTAAAATAAAACTCCGAAAGAGGACAAAACTAGAAGAATTAGTCCAAAAAGGTTCGACAAAGGGTACCAAAAAAAAACCACTCTTCATTCATTAAAAGACAACGAACTGAGCTCACCAGGTGCCAATGGTTGGAAAAACTATTATTGTTGCAGAAAATGTCGCTGTAGCCAAAGCGAAAGATACAGACATAAGTTTTTTTTTGCATCTATAACATAAAAAAGTATGCGCTGACGATCTTCGTACTATTGCTACCCGACGAAAATTGTTTGAATTCTGGCAGACTCCTGTAATCGAGCTGTGGAATGCAGGTCCTTGGGTTAGCAGGTCAAGCTATCATTACGCAACTCCTCGAATAGTGCCAAATTGGCACAGCTGTTTTGCCGTTCTTGCCTACTAGACTGTGACCTTCTGGCTACAGAAGAAGGGGGTTTATCGACTTCCTTTGGTACCTGAAAAGCACCGATAGCTTTTGAACTGTGCTGCATATTACACCAAATGGGATCTGTACAATCCTTACTCTATGACAATCATACGCCGCTATATGTCGCGTCGTCTGCAGTCAACCATGCTTGCACCTACACTCCACATTGAAGGTGGGGGGTGCCAGCTTATCCAGACCCACTGTGGATTTCCTGCCAGGAATTATCGGCCCGCAGATCTGAAGGTGTTCTTGGCCTGTGCCGGTACACCGCCTCCTCCCTTCATGTAGCCCCCTAGAGGGAAAGATCAGGCGGTGGCTGCTGAGGAGGACCCCCTGACTGACTCCTAGTAGGATGGAGCCACATGCCATTGTCAGCAGGGCTGAAATTCAGGCTTTTTCAGATGACAGCATTATCTCCACGGACTTTGGCCGCCAGGTTTGCTGGATCTAACACAACCTGCTTTTTCCTCTGGGGCGAGCGAGCCAGAAGAAGCCACAGACACCCGTGGAACTGGAGGGAAGATAGCCAGAAGAAAAGAGCTGCAGTGGGTCCAGCTGGTGGGGCACACCTTCCTGAACACTGTAGTCAAGCAGGCCTGATGTAATCAGGCACTCCTCCAACATAAGCTGTAGACTGGCAGAGTCTATGGGATACTTGAGTAGGGTTGAACATTAATCCAAAGTCATGGGAGACCCCTGTACAATATGGCGTTAAACACAGGGGACAAGCGCGTGGCTGCCGCCCACTCAGAGCCCCAAATTACAACAGTTCCCTACTGTCCTCCCTAGATAATAACAGGGCTGTGGAGTTCGGTAGCCTACGTTTTGCAGGAGTCGGATTCTGTCATAAAATGGACCGACTGCCCATATATAAATTAAGTAATTGGATCATTAGTTCGAAGCAGTGCAAATGAGCAAGATGAATTTGGGTCCATCCAGATTCCCAATTCTTCAGAGCCTCATCACATGAGAGGATTGTAACTTGATGACATGGAGCAGGCAAAGCGCCTGCCTCAGGGGAAAAGATTCAGCTCCATGGCTACACAGTTACTCAGTAAAATCTTTTCATCTCGCTTTCATCAAAGAAGTATAAGCTTCAACCATTCATCAAGAACTGACTGAGTGGCTGAGGCAATCCTTATACCCCAGACATTGTTTAGAGATGTTTTGCCCCTGTGGTACACCACTTTGCCCCAAACTCCGAAGTTAGTGTAGAGAAGGCCGTTCTCTACCTTGGAAATAATGAGATCAGAAATGTAGGTCATGTATAACAGATCGGATGGGGCAATACTATTTCTCAGAACAAATTCTCAGAGACTCCACAAATGCCTGCAGTGTTTTGCATATTTACAATTTTTGTGTCCTAAAGTCATACCTAATAAAAATATTTTATCACTGGACAAACAAAATGGTAACATGGAGTTTGAACTTGTGCACTTTTCAGTCTCCATATCTCACCTCCACTACAGCTATGGTACACATGAGGCTACTGAATTTTTATATACACCACCTCTCCTATCTTATACAATCAAATTTGACTTGCAAGTGCTCTTTACATCTGCTTTAGTTCATCTGCAGATTCTATCCCTGTTAACCTGCATTGTTACTGTTTTTGCAATCTAAAAAATCAAAATCGTTAATTTTTATTCTATTTTGTTAGTGATTTGAGGAAAATTCAGCCTTTTGGTTTTCCAATTACAGCCTGAATCCTTCTGGCATCTGCTCTGGATCAGATTTAAGCATGTCTTGACCAAAAACGACATCCCAGATCACGTCT
This sequence comes from Phyllomedusa bahiana, assembly GCA_025379985.1. Lineage (NCBI taxonomy): Eukaryota > Metazoa > Chordata > Amphibia > Anura > Hylidae > Phyllomedusa > Phyllomedusa bahiana. The sequence goes on along the minus strand of JAODAL010004338.1, from coordinate 139,837 downwards.
ACACATTCCCAATTTGGTGCAGTACTGGACTTTGGATACAAATAACAAGCTTTTCTTCAACTCTAACCCACAATGTTTCAAAAGTGATCAAAACATTGTTACACCTTTTGCTAGTGTAAGTGTCTGATTCAAATACCCTAAAGATTAAGCTTGAAATATTTATCATAATGTGATCATACAGCCGTATGTTACTAAACAGTAAAGTTTAACACTTAAACCCTTCGCCCAGGTATGAGGGAGTCGGAGTTGAGGTATTAGGAAAGTGAGGAGTCGGAGTTGGAGTCAGGGCATTGGCTATGCCGACTCCACAGCCTGTATTAATGTAGACTTGAGGGAAGGTGGCTGGTCGTGCTGGCCATCACACACACGGAGTCACGCCCTATAATAACGGCACAAGCCCTCCTCTGTCAGTCTTCTGGCACAGGGATCCTGCTTTATGCCATGCACGAGAGCTCTCCCCACATACGCAAGCGCATCTGGACCACGTGTTCTGTTCTTACGTACACCCAGCCTCCATGTGAACATACATGCACTGTATCAGCCCCCATACACCATCAGTAACATGCCTGGTGTGCTGGCAGCTGTTACTCTACAAGTGCAGGCATTTCCACTGCCACACACATGTACCAATTGTGTTTGGTGCCTTATCGGTACATGTGGTTTATGTGCTGCTTGTGGCATGCTGTGGCACTTTTGTTCCATTTTCCATAGCAACACATGAGAGACAGGAAGTGGGGTGAAATATTCTAAACAAGGGCACAGACAGCAAAGCAAGGGTGATAGCCCGTCCCTGCACGATCCAACTAAATGTAACAAATGTCCCTGTACCGACTTACATACAAGCTAAACTCCAGAACAATCCTGCAGCCCCCTCCTGCTTGTGACCCGGGGACGCCTGTCTCTAGTAGGGGAGCAGCCCTCACCCAGCTGTACTGACACATGCCCAAACCATCACTGAGGAGTCACATGGTCTATCACATGACCACCTCACACTGGCCATGTGACCGGATCATGTGATCTGCCCGACAGAACCAGGAAGTGACTTCCAGCCAGCGCTGCGGCAGATGCTTTCTGGCTGTACTAGTACCCGGTGGTAGCACCCCCCTCGCATAGGGGCGGGGCCACACCGGCCCGCAGGCCTCCTCCCCCTCGCCAAAAGGGGGAGGCACACCGCCCCGCACGCCCCCTCTCCTCAGCCATAGGAGGGCGGCACACGCCACCGCCCCCCCTTTATCGGCCATAGGGGCGGCCACACCGCCACCCGCCACCCCCCGCCTCGCCCATAGTGGGCGCACACCGCCCGCAGCCCCCCTCTGCCATAGGGGCGGCACACCTGCCCGCGTAGAAAGTTGACCTCGCCCTCAGCCATAGGGGGCGCACACCGCCCGCACCCACCCCTCGCCATAGGTGCGGCACATGCAAAACGCAACCGCCCGCTAACCCCCCTCGCCATAGGGGGCGGCACACCGCGTGCGCCGCAACCCCCCTGCGATGCCATAAGGGACGTCGGCACACCTCAGCCCGCACCCCCCTCGCAATAGGGGGGCGGGCACACCGCCCGCTACACCCCCTCCTCGCCATAGGGGTCGTCACACCGCCCGCACCCACCCTCGCCAGAAAGGGGGCGCACACCGCGCCGCACCCCCTACAGCCATACGGGTGCGGCACACAACCGCCCGCAACACCCCCCGCCTCATAGGGGGCGTCACGATCTCACCATACACGCCCGCACCCCCCCTCGCCATCGGGGGCGCACAGCCGAGCCCTTCACCACCCTCGCCATAGGGGGCGGCACACCGCCCGCACCCCCCTCGCCATAGGGGGCGGCACACTGCCCCACAACATCCCCTCCCGCCGATAGGGGGCGGCACACCGCCCGCACCCCCCTCGCCATAGGGGGCGGCACACTGCCCGCACCCCCCTCGCCATAGGGGGCGGCACACTGCCCGCACCCCCTCGCCATAGGGGGCAGCACACTGCCCGCACCCCCTCGCGCCCATAGGCGGGGGCCTGCCACTGCCCGCACCCCCTCGCCATAGGGGCGGCGTGCACACTGCCCGCAACCCCTCCCATAGGGGTGCGGCACACTGCCCGCTACCCCCTCGGAATGGCACACACTGCCCGCCACCCCCCCTCGCCAATAGTGGCAGCACAACAGCCCGCACCCCCTCTTCCATATGGGGGCAGCAACACTGCCTCTCGCACCCCCCTCGCCATAGGGGAGCAGCACACTCTGCCCGCCACCCCTCGCCATAGGGGGCAGCGACACTGACAAACCTCCGCAAACACAGCGACAGCGCAGCCACGAAAAGCAGCCCCAGCACCAACATAAGGGGCTGGTATTAGAGAGGGCACAACCAATATAGGGCGCATCAGGTCTGATGCAGAGTGGGCAGGGGGCGGTGTCGCGGGAGGCGCTGGCAGGGTCGCGGGGGAGGGCAGGCGGGGCGAGGGCCGGTGTCTGCGGGGGGTGGTGGGCGGGGCAGGGCCCAGTTAATAACAGGGGGGGGGCAAGGCGGGGCAGGGGCCGTGTCGCAGGGAATGGGGGGGTCAAGGCCTGGGCAGGCCGGTAATGTACAGGGGGGGGAAGGCTGGCATGGGCCTGGAATGACAGGGGGGAGGGGTTAGGCGGGCAGGGGGCCGGAATGACAAGGGGGAGGGGGCATGTGCCGCAGGCAGGGGCCGGTGGTCGCGGGGTGATTGGGGGGCAGGCGGGGCAAGGGGCCGTATGACAGGGGGGGCATCTTGGGCATGGGGGAGCCGGAAAGGACAGGGGGTGGTGGGGCGCAGGCGGGGCAGGGGTCCGAATGACAGCGGGGGGGCGAAAGGCGGGGCAGGGGCCGATAAACAGGGTGGTGGGTAGCGGGCAGGGAGTCTCGGTATCACAGGGGGGGGGGGTCTAGGCCGGGGCAGTGGGACCGGTATGACAGGAGGAGGGAGGGGGGGTAGGCGGGGCAAAGGGCCGGTAATGACCAGGGGGTGGGGGTAGGCGGGCAGGTGGCGGTAAGACGAGGTGGTGGGGGGGGGGGCAGGCGGGCAGGGGCCGGTAAGACATGGGAGGGGGTGGGGGCATGGCGGCGGGCAGGGTCCGGTGTCGCAGGGAGGGCAAGGGGCCGGTATGACCCAGGGGGGGGGGAGCAGGCGGGCAGGGGCGGTTTCCACGTCCGCAGGGCAGGGTGCGGCCGGGTCTACGGGCGCAGTGGGTGCAGGGGCGCTAGGTGCGTACGGGCGCAGGCAGAGGGGCCGTGTCACGGCGCAGGGCGCAGGAGCCGGTGTCACGGGCGCAGGCAGGGGCCGGATGTCACTTGGCGCATGGGGCAGGGGCCCGGTGTCACGGCAGCATGGCAGGGCCCGTGGTGTCACGGGCGCAAGGGCAGGGGACCTGGAGGTCACGGGCGCAGGGCAGGGGCCGGTGTCACGGGCGCAGGGCAGGGGCCGGTGTCACGGGCGCAGGGCAGGGGCCGGTGTCACGGGCGCAGGGCAGGGGCCGGTGTCACGGGCGCAGGGCAGGGGCCGGAGTCACGGGCCGCAGGGTACAGGGTCGCCGTGCTGTCAACGGGCGCATGGCAGGGGCCGGTGTCACGGGGCGCGGCAGTGGTCTTTGTCACGGGCGCAGGCAGGGGTCCGGTGTCACTGCGCAGGCTGGGGCCTGGTGTCACGGGCGCAGGGCAGGGCCGGTGTCACGGGCGGGAGTGGCAGGGGCCGTGTCACGGGCGCAGGGGCAGGGCCGGTGTCACGGGGAGGGCAGGGGCCGGTGTCACGGGGAGGGCAGGGGCCGGTGTCACGGGGAGGGCAGGGGCCGGTGTCACGGTCGCAGGGCAGGAGGCCGGTGTCACGGGCGCGTATGGCAGAGGGTGCCGGGTGTCACGGGCGCAGGCAGGGGGCCGTGTGTCACGGTCGCAGGACAGGTCCGTGTCACGGGGCGCAGGGCAAGGGTCCGGTAGTCACGGCGCAGGGCAGGGGCAGGTGTCACGGCGCAGGGCAGCGGGCCGTATTACAGGGGGGGCAGTGGCCGGTATTACAGGGGGCAGGGGCCGGTATTACAGGAGGGGCAGGGGCCGGTATTACAGGAGGGGCAGGGGCCGGTATTACAGGAGGGGCAGGGGCCGGTATTACAGGAGGGGCAGGGGCCGGTATTACAGGGGGGGCAGGGCCAGGTATTACAGGAGGGGCAGGGGCCGGTATTACAGGAGGGCAGTGGGACCGTATTACGGAGGGGCAAGGTGCCCGGTATTTACAGGAGGGTCAGGTCCAGGTATTTACAGGAGGGGCAGGGGCCGGTATTACAGGAGGGCAGGGGCCGGTATTACAGGGGGGGCAGGGGCCGGTATTACAGGGGGGGGCAGGGGCCGGTGTCACGGGCGCAGGGCAGGGGCCGGTATTACAGGGGGGGCAGGGGCCGGTATTACAGGGAGGGCAGGGGCCGGTATTACAGGGAGGGCAGGGGCCGGTATTACAGGGGGGGCAGGGGCCGGTATTACAGGTGGGGCAGGGGCCGGTATTACAGGGCAGGGGCTGCAGTCGGTGATGCCCCCGTCCTCGCTCCGCCCCTGTACATAGCGCTGTGGGTTCGGGGCAGGTGAGGACTCCGGGGCTCGGGCCACACACCGCACAGCCGCTCTCTGTGGCCCTCACCTCGCAGAAGCGGCGGCAGTACTCCCGGCTCTCCGCGTCCCCCGCCCGCGCTCCCCGCAGCTCCTCCTCGGCGATGGCTTCCAGCTCTTCCACCAGCCTCTCCGATTCCTGATCACTCTCGTCTTCCGCCATGCTGCTATCCCCGACCTGCGCGTACTGCTACCGCCGGGCAACCGCCCCCTCCCCTTCCTGCTCCGCCCAGACAGGCACGTCATTGGTCAGACGAAACGTCAATCACGTGGAATAGGCGGGGCTTGAGCAATGCTTGGCGCTGATTGGATAGTGACTATATTTGTCAACTGTCGGTCCGGAAGAGATGACGTAGCAGGGGGCCGCTGCCCATTGGCTGGGCTGGCTCGCTGTCAGGGCTTGGAGTGTTCTGTCATATGGAAGCGGGGCGGGCTGAGTGGATCGGCTCGCGGAATTGTTGACTACCTGCTGCACTGGTGTGTCCGCGCTGAGCCGGCTTCTATCTGCACCTGCCCCACATGGGGCTGCTGTCTCCCTTGTACACTTCTCCTCGTACTGGAGGGAGACCCTGGGGTGTGAGGGGACGCCGTGCAGTCTAGGTGGAGCAGCCCTTTAAAATCCCCAGACAATAGGGATCAGACATTGTGTTCTGAGGGCGGTAACTTCAGGGACGACTGAGCTGTCACCTAAGAACTGTGTTTCTGTATCAAAATAATAATAAACGATCCCTGAGCAATAGCAACATTTATTATCCATATGTTCCATTCTGCAGCTTACCGCCATCTCGTGGTGGGGATGAGTGCTACACCATCTGAGAACTCAAGAGACGCTGAATCTGTAGTCAGATAAGGGTCCGTCCACACAGTCAGGTTATCAGTCGGTTTTACAGACTGTTTTCGGATTTGAAAGCCATCTGTAAACCGACTGTCAACCTTTACTGCTCAGCAGTCCACACTGCACGATTTTCTGCCAGGCGGTGGTTTTACCACAGCCAGTGGATCCGTAAAAACGTTAGGAGGCATGTCCCCCACGGCAGAGAGCAAATACCGGTCGCCGGAGAACGTCTTTTCTCTGCTGTTTACGGAGAAAAGCCCGTCCCCCTTCGCATTGACAGGTTCATAATCCGCCCAAAAACCGGGCGGAAGAAGGAACATGTATTATGTTTTACAGACCGCTGGCGTCTAAAAAAACCGTCCAAGCGTCAATCTGTGCAGTGGGACCTGCTGCAAACGGATTTATCCATAGATGTTCCATTCTAGAGTTGACAGACGGGTTTACCGACGTTTTTCAAAAACGAAAAACATCTGTAAAACCATTTCAAAAACCCTTGCGGGGTACAAGCCCTGTTTTCGTTGCATGAACACAAACCTTTGGGTGAGAGTGGGGGAGGCAAAATCCATAAACCGCGGACAAAAGCCTTCCATTGCGTGGCCCATTTCTGACCGTATTTGGTCTTTACGGTGTAAATGCAGCGTAAGGCCATGTTCACACGGCTTAAAACTGGACATATTTCAGTCAGTGATTACGCGCCGGAGTGCGCAAATTACGGCTGAAAACGTCCCAGTCCATACGGTAATCGACATTTTCTCATAGAGAACTATGGATTACTTCTCCTTTCCTGCTTGACGAATCCGCCGCGGGAGAAATGACAATGATTACCAGCGGAATTACACGCCGCGGTAATGCAAGTCTATGAGACGGGGCGAGTGCCGGCCCCCGGCCCACACGGTGTAATTGCGTGCGTAATTCGTCCTTCAAATACACCGTGTGAACATAGCCTAAGGGTCCGTTCACAAAGGTTTGCAGTTGGATTTTCAGATTTGTAAACCGACTGTCAACAAAGCTCCTGATGGCAAACCCGACCATCTAAAACAGTGTGGGACTGGGGTACCTGGAGCCCACAAGGGAGTTAATTTTGTGGGGCCCACCATACAGCTAAATTATGACCTGTGTAAAACAAAACTGTAATGTGCACTATGCTATATAAAGCATGTTCTCCGGTTAAAATAATTTCTATACTGCCCTGTATGAGTGCAGCCTGAATTAGTAAGGACGTCGCTGACTACAATGGTTTATCATCAGCATCTTTGTATACAGATCCAGCTTTGGCCTCTCTGACAGAGCCCCATTTTTGAAATCTGGCATGTGACACTTTTTGTGAGAATAACTTTTGACACTTTAACCTATCCATGTGATTCAGAGATTGTTTTCTCGTGACATACATTTTGCGATTAAGAATAGTAAGAAATTGTGGTCAAAAAAATCCTTGTTAATTTGTGAATAAAATATCAAAATACCATGAAAAATTTGAAAAATTTACCATTTTCAAACTTCAAAAATTTCTGTCTAAGACAGTTATTTAAACTCAAAATAATTTATAACTAGCATCTACCATATGTCCACTATAGGTTGGCATCATTTGATTAAATGTCCTTTATTTTTGTTCCAGCAACTGAGTAATAGAATTAATTCATAAAACATATCCATTCATAAAGTAACTGATACAAACATTATGCCGAATATGACATTCAAGTATACATAATAAGGTAACCATAAAAAGGAAAGAAAAAGGAAAAATGAGTCCCAAAGGAAAATCCACCAGATTACTATAGCGTATTTTTAACATACAGAAGGCGACATGTTACAGGCCCTATCTGAGGATTAAGGGGTGTTTCAAATTAATGTGTTAGGAATGCGTGAATATCCCATGCTACGTTAGTAATAAATGCAACGTCTGAGCCAGAGCCCATTCAGACATGAGGAACGGTCAAGAACACCTAGTTTTCCCTCTAGTTCCGTTAGTCAAGAGGGTCTAGTACCGAGTATCATTGCACATGGTAAACAGAGTCCGTCCAGAGGAACCACCGATCTCTAACTTTGGTTACCTTATGGGGTACCAATAGGGCTGGTGTTTCTGGGGCTCGATTTAGATTTATTTATTCTAACCAAGAACCTCTGAAAAGAAGGTGTAGAGGAGATTTCCTGCGGCAGCTATTGTGAAGCGGGCAGCGATCATACATTCGCTAGAATCGTGTGGCGAGTTCAATGTGGAATAGAATGATAATTTAAGTCTAATACGCCATGGTCAGGAGAGAAGGAAAATCCTACTTAAAATTCTTTGCAGTATTTTTTCCACTTTTTGGCTCCATAAGGTCTACTACGCTAACAGCTCCACCACATAATGTTAGGCAGGGAACCAATTTGCCCACAGTGTCTCCAACACAGATTGGAGTATCCTGGGGTCGAATGGGCGCTTCGGGTAGGCGTTAAATCCCATCTTACAGATAATTTCCTCCTTCACTCTAGGTGATTGGCTCAGCGGGAGTGTTTCCTAGCAATATTGGTAGCTTTGAGACCAGTAAATCCGGGAGGGAACGTCTGTCCCCAGAGAATTCTCCTACAGCGTATCTCATAGTCCGACTTATCCTAGGACCCAACATCCATAAGGGTTTGATTAAGCTGCAGAGAGGCCCCCTTTAGTTTTGAGGAAATGCCCATAACAACAACCTATGAAGTGGGTGGAAAGGGTTTTATATTCAGGCACTATATCGCTTGTATTGTATGCCTAACTTTGAGTTATAGAAGAATTGGCTGCGGGGAATTTGGAGCGGTTACATAATCCTCAAAGGGGCGAGTGAAGATCATCATTAGTTCCCCCAGAGTGTGTATTCCCCAGAAGTTTGTCCAGAGGTGGATTGGTACATCCGGAGCTAGGCAATGCAGTATGGAGAGCGGGCATTTGGTTCTGGAGATGTGGACTTTTCGAGTCAGGACTATATGTTTTCGCCATGCGTTTGCCGCATGAGTCATGGTGAGTAAGCCCAACTTCGGTGGATTCCAACCAAGCAGCATTGCTAGGAGATAATCCCTAAAGGTACCTTTTGGGAGGGTGGAATTTTCAAGCGACCGCCAATGTGGGGCTACCGAAGAGCACCAATATATGCAAAGCGGTTCCAAGACTGAGGCCACATTGTACTGAAAAAGGTTTGGGACAGATAGTCCCCCCTTGTCAGCCCCTCTAAATAAGTGTTGCCTATGTACCCGAGGTTTCTTTCCGTTCCAGATAAAATGGAGGAGTTGGTTCTGTAGCCTGGTCAGGAGTTCCTTGGGGAACAGAAACGGCAGTGACCTAGATATGTATAGAAATTTGGGCAGCAATAACATCTTAATGACATTGATACGTGCTAGCCAGGAAAGTTGGAATTTGTTCAGTCTAGCAATTTCTTCGAAAAAGTGTTATACTTAAGCCGCAAATTCTCCTCGTATTGTGGTGTTTCTATAACCGGAAATATCTTGACCCCCAAATATGAAATGTAACAAAAGGCCCATACAAAATCTAGCTGGTAAGCTGGCTGCATAAGGGGAGGAAGAACAGTTAAGCGAAGGAATATAGACTTGGAGGATGTTCAACTTATAATAGGAAAGTTGAGTAAATCATACCGGGTCCAGCAAGGCGAGTACCGCGGAACATAGGTTTCTGGGTTTCAGCATTATAACTAGAATTTCATGCCTCTGAAAGGTTCACTTTGTGTACCTGTCCATGTATTGTTTACACCCACGATGTCTAATGATTTCCTTAAATGTTCTTCCAGAGTTTCCGCACCTAAAACACAACATAAATCAAGGGGATAGTGGGCAGCCTTGTCTCGAACCAATTCGATATGTCGAATTTGTCAGATAGAACCCGCGCGAAAACCCTGGCAGAAGGGGATGTATAATAAAGAGGAAGTAAGGGCTGAGAGTATCATGCCCGGAAGCCAAATTTCTGTAGGACACCCTTCAGTAAGTCCCAGTTTATCTGTACAAAAAGCTTTTTCTTCCGTCTAAGGATAAAGAGCAAAGGGAATTTTCCGGGAACGGGCTACATGATAACATATAGAACCCTCTTATGGCCGTCCCTTGTTTGTCTTTCCTTTAATGAACCCTACTTGGTCTTGATGATCAGGTAGGAAGGATTCATTAAGCTATCATCTAAGATCCCTTATAGAATAATTTAATATCAGAATTATAGGAGTGGAGATAGTGCCTATAATTTTGTTATACTAAATCTTCGGCTTACCTGTTTGTGTATAGTGGAGATGTGGCACAAAGCATTCCCCTGGAGGGGCTCCCCCGCGGATATTGCATTAAATAATCGAGAATAAGGTGAGGGGAAAAGAAAATGGGAGAAGTAATTTTATAGTACTTGTTAGTGAAGTCCGTCAGGGCCTGGTTTATTACATTTTAAATTGGAGATAGTCCCGTTGAACTTCCTTGGAGTGAAATATGTTTGTTTAAGATATTTAATGGGTCTTTGTCAAGGACGGGATAGCACTTCATCGAGAAATTTATGTCTAGGCACATGTGAGCCTGGGGGTGTTAGTAGCAATTGCAAGTTATATAAGGAGCCCGTAGTATTTCGCAAAGGCATTAGAAGATTTTTTGGGGTCTAGAAACGATCAGGAAGAAGAAGTTATGTAAGGGGATAACGCGATTTAGCCTGGAGCACTTAAACCTTCGTGCCAGGAATTTTATTGGGTCGGTCACCTTGGAGGTAAAAATTCCACCTGAGTTGTTCCAAATAAAGATACGTACTGTGTTTAGTTGTAAGGTCGAGAGCTTAGTTTAAGCGACTTCAGTTGATCGTTAAGGGGCTTCAGGGGTTAGTTTTTAAAATTGTGATTCTACGGTTTGATCTCAACTAGGGTATTGTGGAGGAGAGATTCTCTGCTACGCTTCTCCCTAGCTGGCTATTTTCATGAGACTCTCTGAGGTATGCCTTCAAAGAGCACACCACAAAAACATTCTATCAGAGGGAGCTGTAGGAGTCATTTTATTCCAAATAAGTCTGTATAAGTGCAGGATGACCTCTTTTCCAATTCTCTCCAGATAAGTAAGAAATTAGTCCAGACGCCAAGGTGAATGAAAGGAGGGGAATGCCTGTGTTTAAGGTTAGGTAGATTGGAGGCGTGGTCTGACCAGGTCTTAAACCCGATTCTAGATATAGATACCGATAGTAATCTGCTGCTCTATTTAACTAAAAAGAAATCTAGTACGGGAGTGCAAGTTCCTCGCTGCCGAGTAGAAGGTAAAATCCTTGTCTCACTGGATGGGCATATCTCCCTGGTCGTGTAAATTCTCTACCATGATCAGTTGTTCAATTCAGAGCCGATTAGAAACATTGCCAATCTATCGGCCAACTGTCCAATTACTGAATTGAAATCTCCGCAATATTAAGATACCTCTGGCTTCTCTCCTTGGGAACTTATCAAATATCCTTCTTTCTGAGGTAGGAGAATTTGATGCTGATCGAGCATAGATCCCAACTAGTGTGAACAGAGTAGCTTTAGAGAACACCTAGAATTAAAATCGGCCGTTTTTCATCAACCACGCAGTCCGAAAGTGTAAAGCACTGAGTTTTTTGATGAAAAGGGAAACCACAGCCTTTTTTATATATTAAGGAAGCAAGGAACGCTTGAGAGAAGTTTCTGTTCTGCATTCCTGAAGGAATGCTTTTTTAGCAAAAGTGAGTCTGCCTAACACATACTATGTCTGCAGGGTCCGAGAACCTCCTTCCAAAACAGAGACCTCTTAAATGAGAATTCAACCATTAGCAATTCGAGTGACCATAATTTTTCACCCCCATTGTGCCGTATGAAGTGTACTGTTTAGGGGAAGAGGGGTCACCCTACTCCTCTTCAGCATACCTGTAAATAAGATTTCGTTAGTAGCAATCTGGCTAGAACAAATTAACCCATAACTACGTGGGTCAGCAGAACCATTCAACATCATAACAGAGTTAAAACTGAGCGGAAGGGATTCCTCAAATCGGGAATCTGAAGTGGGGCAAGTCATTGCCTTCAACCTAAAAGGGAAAAACCACAATAGGTGATAGCGGAGTGTGGTGTCTCCAGTGAGAGCTAGGGAAGTCACTCCAGCGGGGCATAGACATGAAGACATTCACTCCGGGGGTCTAGACCTGGACCTCGTGCTGTCTCTTATCTGACCATAGGGGGTAGAATAGTTTCAGGCTAGATTGTTTCTTTTCTGACCGGGGCTGGTTTCCGATGGGAAGCAAGTTCCAGCATCGAAGAATTAAGGCAGTCCTCACTAGGAGAATTACAAATGACTGCGAGCCATCCCTGGATATAATTAGCTTCACTGGAATCCCCAGCGGTACTGTAATATCTTTCTTCACGAAGAATACTAGGTATAAGGTTATGAAACGCTCGACTTCTGACATTGTTGCTGCGATAAATCTGGGAAGATGGAAGAGAGTTTGAAGCGGTCCGGGAGAGATCCTTTCCTACGTAAGGCTCGGAGGAATTCCTTTCTTTTATGTTATAAAGTGAATTCTGGCGTGGTATCTCTGGGAACTTGTGGGTGATAAATTCTTAGGATTTGGGAGTCTATGGATTCTGTCCAATGCTAGTCAAGCGTGGAGGCATTTGGCGAAGACAGAGGCCATAAGATCCTTTGAGAAGCATTAATTGGTCCGGAGTTAACACTTTCGGGGATTCCCTCAATTCTACGTGTTTTCGCCATGCCTGTCCTTCCAGGTCCGAGAACTTTAGATGCTAGCGATGTAACTTCTTCCTCCAAGTTATTTTATTGGCAATCAACATGCAATTATGAGAAGTTTGGCGAACTCGGCCATCTTGTGTCTATATGTCTGTACGGGAGGCCAGAGAGTGGAAGTCTTGTCTCAATCATCCATCATCTGCTGATATCAGACATGTAACAAATCTGAAGGAGAAAACAGTTGTTGTGAGAGAGGCAACTTTAAGAGGTTTTTAGAATCCGATACATCCTTGAGCTCGAGTCAACAGACTCCGCTCTGGAAGACGGAGTTGGGGATGAAGGAGAGGAAATTCTAAAGTTCAACGTTTGGCTTGTGATGAGGAAAAATATTCTGGAAGCTTATCGGTCATGTTGCCTTGGTTTTTTCTTAGAGGTGCCCCCCATAGTGGCAGTGGACAGCGAAGACGGAGGACCACTAAGGCGACAGTAGAGGCGGAATCACAGACGCTGCAGCGGAACAGTTGGTGGGGTGTAGAGGAACGTGACAGACAGCTATCTCGTAGGCGAGTACAATGCCTCCATGTCCCCTTTTTTTTTTTTTTTTTCCCTTATTTCTTCTGCCTCCCTAAGCACTTGGGTTACTCTGGAGAAAAGAGCTTTCCTTATACTAGTGCAGCAAAGAGAGTGTGGGACTCTTCAGGCCAGAGTCCACTAGGTCATTAGTCCTATGTAAGGGAAGGCAGTCTTTTAAGGGCAGGCACAGGGGCCCAGCAGAGCAGAGCAGCAGGCAGGGTGATCCACATCCCCCCACAGGTAGCTTTAACAGCAATTTGGATTTGTAACAGGCGATTTGATCCTCCCCCCCTCAATAACAGGGAGATATTATATATGATAGGAGTCTTCCTAGAGCCTTTATTATTTCTTTAGAGTGTACAGGCAGGGATTGCATCACTCACACAAGGTTGCAGGCTGGAAGGCTGCTGGAGGTAAAATGAGGTAAATGGCGGCGGTTATGCGCAGTGTCTCACAGTATGGAGGTGGCCGGACTCAAACCTCTGACCCTACGGGAGTTGGAAGTGGGTGGGGGGGGAGCCGAGGGGCAAATAGTAACAGGGTTGCTGCAATCAATCAATTAGTTCCGGTGCAGGCAGGCCAGCGGCTGAGCAGGGATTTTATAAAAGGGCGCCACGCGCCCGTACCTGGTTTGTGTCCCGGGGGCTAACCCTCGCATTTTCCCCGGGCGCTTTCCCCCTTTAGCCCCGGGGGGGCCGCAGATGGGGAGTCCCCCGCTTGCCGGCACCGCCGCGGCGGGAGATTACGAGGCCGTTCTGCGTTGCTCACGGGCTCCTTTCAGGCCGGGCGGGAAGATCCCAAAGGGGTTTCCCCCGCGCGCTGCTGCCCTGCGGGAAGCCCCCCACTCCCCCCGGGGGCCCCGGGGTTTCGAGGTCCCGGTAACGGGCCCCGCGGAAACCAAACTCCCCTTTCCCCCCTTAGAAAAATGCCGTTTGCAGGGGATCAAAACCCAGGTTAGGGGTCTTTTTTGGGCTTATTTGGGCCCCCCTTTGCTAGGGGTTCGGGTCCGGAACCTCACACCAGGGGGGTCCACTTTCAAAATTCCCCCCGGCTGGGCCCACCCCCCCCTTTTTTAAAAAAATGTTTTTTTTATAAACATTGGGGGGCTTAAAAAATTTTATATAAAATAAACTTGCAATATAAAATTTTTTGGGGCCCAAAACCCCATTTTCAAAACTTAAACTTTGTTTGGCCTTTTAGTTATTACCCAAAAAAAAGGGAAACTTCATCTAAAAAACCCTACCCCCCTTTAAATTTTAAAAAAAACAATTTAGGAAGTAATTAATCAAATTAGGTTTTTTCTTTGGAATTTTAAAGAAAAAATGGGGGTAAATTTCAAAACTTCACTTCTTTTTGGGAATTTTTTCAATTTCAAATTTTGGAAAAAAACCCAACCCCTCGGGGATCACATCTAGGTTTTGTTTGTGAAATTTTGGGCCACAATTTTTCCCAAATTTTTTTTCTTTTAGAAAATTGGGCCAGGGAAAAAGGGGGGGAAAGCGTTCCCCTTTGGGTTTTTTGGGTTTCAATTTACACGTTTTGCCGTGGGATAAATGCCCTTATAATTTTACTATGGGGGTCGTACAATTTACAAAAAATTTTCTTTATATGGGTCTTTTTTTAAATGTTTATTACTTTTTTCCCCCAATAGAAAGGGTTTTTATAAAAAAATGTGTTTTTTAGTTTTCCAATTCTGACAGCCATAACTTTTTTTTTTTTCTTTTATACAGGCGGGTTTAAATGGGCTTTTTTTTCCCTTTTGGGAAATTGATCACAGAAAAAGCCCGGGAATTATTTTTCCCTCTGTGGGTCGATGGGATTTTTGGCGATACCTAATTTAATTAAATTTTTTTTTATGTTAAAAGGCCCTTTAAAAAAATATTTTTTTATTGGTAAAAACAATTTTTTAAGCATCATTTGCCTTCCCTAAAAACCAAAAACTTTTTTTTTTTTTCCATATACAGAGCTTTTTAAGGGGATTTTTTTTATTGGGGGAATGAACCGACTTTTTCAATTGAAAAAGCCCTTTTGGTATTGAAATATGGTTTTTTGACCCTTTTTTTTTGCATTTTTTTTGGCTGCGGGATGAATAAAAATCTTTTTTTCTTTATTTTTTTTTGATTTTTGAAAATTTAAACTATCCGCTTTTGATAGAGCTCACTCCTGCTACAGGTGATGCGGCAGGAGGCCAGCGGTAATATACTGCTGGTCCCATGTTGCGATCGTGCAGGGCTCCCTTGTAAGCCCGCACGATCTCCAGGACATACTCATACGTCCATTTTTGGGAATGCACTTCCTGCTAGGAAATATGGGTATGTCCTATGTCGGGAAGGGGTTAAGAAATAAGGATTTAATTTTTGACCCATGAGCCAAGGCAGCACCAATACCCCTGCATTTGGTTAACAGCTCTTTGTGTATACGCAGAATACCCAGAAAGCTGTTAATCAGTGAGCTGAGGGCAAAGGGAGTGGCAATTCACAAATATCCAGGACCACTCACTTGTACACACAGCGGAGAGGACCACATAGTATTCTTGATAAAAACAGCAGTATCATAAGAGTAGTTGCATGAAATGATGTAGTAATAAATGATGAAGTAATACATTGTTGTAATGGACGTCTCTGTCACTAATTTAGGTTGCTTACAGATCATGCTGCATAAAACTGGTGACAGATGCCCTTTACACAGCAAAATCATGGCTTTTGGGTGACAGCTCCACTTGATGTATATTTTTACTCTCTTTGTATAAAAACATATTTAATGTGTAGTATGCATAGTAGAAATAAAATGCATGGCGTCCATATTTGTGATGTGTTATACAGTTCCCAAATAAAACCTTGCTAACAAACCATAATATATATTAGAGACCCAGCCAAAAGAATAACTGAGAAATTGTATTCCACAAACAACCAAATGCGCCAAATAACATTCAAAATATACAGTAAACTTCAATTAGTTATTATGCATAGTAACTGAATAGTGCAAATAGGCAAAATTTAGAACTGTATTAATATAATAACCAAGGGTTGTTCACATTTGTGTCAGCATTTCTGTCGTAGTAGCAAAACAGCAAAAAAAATGGCAATGCCTAAATCGTCACAAGATGGACACTAGTGACTCGTAACAGACTGCATAGAGTGCAATGTAGCCCAACTACACAGCCTGCCTATAGCAATAGCTTTAGAAGAAAAGAAGACGAGTTTGCAAATCTGTTAACAATGTTGTCATAGTCTAAAGTCATGGAAATATCTCTCTCAATATTCCTTAAAATTAGAGATTCTGAAAGTTCCTGGCCAATCAATGACCTCAAATGATTTTTTAGTTTTGAAAATACTCTTTCACAGGAAGCCTGAGTACAGGCAAGGGCTAGAAGTGCTTTATATACTGCAAATAGGTTTGTATATGCAGCAGAGTGCAGATTGTGATCATATAAAAGGCTGTAGCAGCAAGTTAGGCAGTTTTCCTCACCATCATTATCGTCATCAACACGAATTACATCCATAGTGGTAGGAATTGGCTTTTTTAGAGTGGCATAGTTCTCTGAGAGTTTAAGTTCTCCAATATCTGTATCTGCTGATTGAGCTACTGGTTTTAAGGACTCGGCTGGAATGTCTTTTTGTGTTAGCTGGCCAAACCTTCTTGGGTCTAATTGTCCTTGTGAGGATCATTAACTACAGTTTTTTCCAACAGTCCAAAGAATGATTTTACTGCTGTGACACACTCAGTTACTACAACAATCACTAAACTGAGGATGTGGGCATAGCACCAAGTGTATATGGAATTGAATGCTATGGCTTTGATGTTGCCTGGACTCCATTGTGGCATTCAATCATATTTGCTGCACCATCAAATGAGCAGCCAATGATGTTGTTAACAGTTCAAGGGTTCATACTGCTGTGCAAGATGTGTGCACACTGCACATTTAGAAGCCCGTATCCTGGATCTAAATGAGCAAGTGGCAACACTGAGATCCATTGCCAACTTGGAAGCGAGTTTGATGCCCACTGAGCACTCACTCGCAGGTGTAGATGCTGAGGAGGGTGGCAGCATGGAGGTGCAGGAACATGAGGCAGCTAGCTGGATAACAGTTAGAAAGAAGGATAGAGGGAAGAGTGTCAGGGAGGCTAGTCCTAAACTGGTACACCCCAAAAAATTTGCAAGATTGGCAGATGAGGGGGATGTTGACTCGGAAATAGCATTGCTGCAGCAAGACACTACCCCTGTCTGCTCCAGTAAGATAGGGAATAGGAGTGCAGGTCAGGCTAGACAGGTGCTAGTAGATGGGGACTCCATTATTAGGGGAACAGTCAGGGCAATCTGCCACAAAGACCGGGATCGTCGAACAGTATGTTGTTTACCTGGGGCCCGGGTTCGACATATCGTGGATCGGGCTGACAGATTGCTGGGTGGGGCTGGTGAGAATCCAGCTGTCAGGTCCACATTGGCACCAATGACAAAGTTAGAGATAGGTGGAGTGTCCTTAAAAACTCAAGGCAAGGACCTCCAAGGTAATATTTTCAGAAATATTACCTGTTCCATGGGCCACACGAGAGAGGCAGCAGGAGATTAGAGAGGTGAATAAGTGGCTCAAAAATTGGTGTAGGAAAGGGGGTTTTGGGGTTTTGGATACCTGGGATGTCTTCTTTCTTGGCTACAGACTTGGCTAGGGACGGTCTGCAACAATCTGGGGAGGGGGCAGCTGTATTGGGGGACAACATGGCCAGGAAGTTGTAGGAATATTTAAACTTGGGACTGGGGGGAGGGCAACTACAAAGAAAACGTGCAAGATAGTGACGATAGAGAGCTGGGAATTAGTAATAAATCAGGGGGTGGAGTGGAGGGAGGAGGTGTAGCAATAGTTAAAAAGAACAGGGAGAAAGGAATAAAAACTGAAAAATCTCTAAACTGCATCTGACCAATGCCGGGTGACCAACAAAATAAGAAAGAAAAATTAATCCTGAAGAAAAAAAATGACAAAGTTGGGGGTAACTGAGACAGGCTGGCAGAGCTATGACTGGGGGCTTCTTACAGGGGTTTCAGTCTATTTAAAGAGACCATAAACACAAAGGGGGGGTGTATATCTCTATTAAAAACCTGTTAAGCCAAAATGAGGGAAGATATTAAAAACAGAATTAACATTGGAATCCCTTAAGGTTAATATACTGGGGGGAAAAACAATAATAAAACCTAATAGGGGGCCTATAGGCCCCCAAATTAACAAACCATGGAAAATGTACTCCTAGGCAAAAATTATGAGGGGCAATCAGAAGGGTTGTTATTATGGGCGACCTTAACACCCAGAAAATAAATTGGGAAACTGAAAATTTAGCTTTTAAAGGAAAAAGGTTTTTTTTCAATAACTTAAGTAATTACCTTTCCCCCAAAATTGTGCAGGAAAACCCACTAGAGGGAAAAAGGGCCCCTTTTAAATTAATATTCACTAAAAGACCCCAAGAGTAAAAAGGTTCAGGTTGAGGGGCACCCAGGAAATAGTTACCAAAAAAAATAAATTTCCTTTTACCTTTTAAGTTTTTTGTCAGGACCACAAAAACACTGGGCGATATGCCGAAAAGTGGGTTTCTTGCCGTTTTGGGGCCTTAAATTTATGTAAAGTGCCCTGAAAGTCCGTACTTTCAAAAAAAGGGGCATTGTATCAAAAAAGGGGAAATTTTATCAAAAAAGGAAGCTTGTATCAAAAAAGGGCGATTTTTCAACACTCGGCACTACATCATTGGGTAGAATATGGGGCCCTCTATGAGGCTCATTGCCTCGGGGGCGCATAAAAATATGTAAGGCACCTCAAAAGGCGCATTTCCCGGGGGGCGCACGTGCACCAAATTTAGGCGCTTACAAGTGTTTTCCCGGCGTATAATGGCCAGTTTTGGTGTACAATAATAAAGTAAAACCCCGCACAAAAATTCAAAATAACAAATTTTTAAATGCACATGATTGGCGCCTATTTGTTTGTTCACTACAACAAAGGAAAAGTGACATATCTGAAGAAGGTCTCAATTGACCAAAAAACGTTAATGGATATGATCAGACGATTTTGACCGGTCGCTTATACAATTGCATCTATTTTCAAGAAATTTTGAGAGTGTATTTTATATAAAGTTGTTATATTAGCAATTTTTTGCGGGGATAGACTTTTTTAAAAAGTGTGATTATATACCCGCACAAAAAAGTAACGGGGGAAGTGTGCCGAGCAACTTTTTTTTTATAGTTTTGGGGTTACACAGCCATTTCAACAAGAATTGCATAAAAGTGGGGGTTTTCCGCAAAAAAAAACAAAAAAAAGGCGTTTGGGGGTTGGGAATGTCACCCTGAAATTTTAGGAAGGGGTAATTTTATTTTGCTTAGGGAGGCCCTAAACCCATTGACTGGGCAAAGGGGTTTAAAAATAGCAGAACAAATAAAAAATGGGACATTTTAAAAAAAACCTTAGGGCCCCCCACTGTGAAGGTACATTCCTTATGGAATAAAAAAAATTAGACCCAAATTTTATCAACGAAATTAAAGGAGGCAATAAATAACAAAAAGAAAGCTTTTCAACTCCTAAAACAGGAGGGTAGGGAAGAGGCCCTTAAAAGCTATAAGGAAAAAAAATGAAATATGTAAAAAATTTGATAAAGGCAGCAAAGCTGGAGACAGAAAGACATATTGCCATAGAAAGAAAAAACTAACCCCAAAATATTATTTTATTATATAAATAGTAAAAAGATTAAAACAGAAAATGTTGGCCCTTTGAAAAGTATTGAGAGAGAGACTGTAGAGGGCGATGAGAAGAAAGCAAACCTATTAAACAATTTATTCTCCACTGTATTTACCAAGGAGGATGACCTTCCTGTTGATGAGCAAAGGGAGGTAAATTCCAACTTAAATGTTTCTTGTCTAACCCAGGAAGAATTGCTCCGCCTTAGGAAGCTTAAAATAGACAAATCCCCAGGTCCTGATGGCATACACCCACGTGTCCTAAGGGAGTTAAGTAATGTCATAGATAGGCCCCTATTCTTAATGTTTATGGACTGTATAATAACGAGGTATGTGATCCAGGAAACTATAGGCCTTAAGCATAACACTTGTTGTGGGTAAAATGTTTGAAGGTTTTCTCAGAGGATGCTTTTCCGGAGTATCTCACTGAAAATAAATGTATAACACCGTTCCAGCCTGTGTTTATGAAGGATTGAAATTGGTCCGAATAAAAAATACACTTTAGCCCACACTTTTTGCTTACATTTTTTCCCTATTTTCCTCCTATAAAACTTAAGTGCATCTTATGGTCCGGTTCGTCTTATAATCCGAAAAATACGGTACCTATAGCCTACTGAGTGGACATATATACCTACCTATATATTGGGGGACATTCTATATACCTATAACCTATTGAGGTGACTAATTTTATTTCCGGGGAAAAAATAACTACTGTGGGGACATATACACCTACAAACTTGGAGCCCTACATAACTACCACCCCACTGGGTGCCCCTATATACCAATTTACTGAAACAGTGTTTGACTGGAGGGCTCGGGGCCCACAGGGGAGTTGATCTTGGGGGCCACCCTACAGCTACTGTACATGAAAATATTACCTGACTCTCGGATATAAATGCGTCCATTTTATCACATAATAAAGTGTAAAAAACAGAATTGTATTTTGTAGCGCACAATACCAAGTGAGTCACATATCTGTCCCCCTTGCTAACTAGCTACGCGACCCCTGGCGGTCCGCGTCCGTAGGGACAGCTTTCTATATGCAGCCTCACCCTATGATTTTGAGACATTGTTCTCGACTAGCCGGACACCCAGGGGTTCGGAAATCGCGTTCCCTGATTGCTCGTTTTTAATGGTGGCCAGACCTGGCCAAAGACGTGAAAGAATTTTTAGAAGCATGTACCACATGTGCCTGCAACAAGTCTCCGTTCCTCAAACCGGCGGGCCTGCTGCAACCTCTGCCCGTTCCAAGCAGTCCATGGGGCCACATTGCCATGGACTTCATCACCAATCTGCCTCCCTCGGATGGCAATACGGTTATCTTTGTGGTCACTGACCGATTTTCTAAAATGGCGCACTTCATTCTGCTGCCTGGTCTTCCTTCCGCTCCACGTTTTCTTACAATTCTCTGGAGTCTGATTCTGCTGGGGCATCCCCTTTTTTTGTGGTCTTCGGCCAGCATCCCCGCCCGCCCTTTCCGCTGCCCCCCGCCTCCTCCGATGTACCTGCGGTAGACAGTCTTGTCCATGACTTATCTGTCATATGGGAGAAACTGACAAGAAAAGGAGACCCCCTCAGGTATGGTTGTCTGCCCGGTATGGCGCCTCTAAATTCCAAGCTATAAGCTTGGGCCCCGTTTTCTAGGTCCCTTTGAAGTCTTGAGGCGCATCAATGCTGTGGCCTACAAACTCCGGCTCCCTCCTACTATGCGCATCCCAAACTCCTTCCCCATCTCCCTACTAAAACCGGTCATCCTCAATCAGTTCTCACGACCCGTAGCTCCCCCCGTCTCCCGTAGCTGACTCCACCAATGTTTTTATTGTTAAGGAGATCTTGGCCATGAAGACGGTTAGGGGGAGAAGATTTTTTTTGGTCGACTGGAAGGGGTTTGGACCGGAAGAAGGTTCGTGGGAGCCGGAGAGTAACATCCTGGACCGGGACCTCCTGAAGAGGTTTCTGCAGACTAGAAAGAGGGGGAGGCCTAAGGGGAGTTATGAGTGTCCCTGCGACCTCCTTGTCAGGTCGCAGGCACACCCGTGCCCCGGCGCCCTCTTCCGCTGCGAGCAGCCCCGCGAGCCGGCCTGCGCGTTGCGGGCACGCTCGCAGCACGGTCCACTTACCTCGCCGCGCTCCTGCTCTGCTTCGGGCACGTGCTGCTGCCGGACGCGCTCTCGCCCCTTAGCGGGCGCGCGCGGTGCAATGTAAAGGGACAGTGCGCCAGTGATTGGTTTCACTGGGCGCTGATCCTATTTAAGTCCTGCCCCTTCCTTATCACATTGCCGAATCGATAGTGCCCTGTGCCTAGAGTGGAAGCGTTCCCGAGTATCTAGTCTTGTTTCCGTGTACCGTATCTTCTGTCTCCGTCCCTCGACCACGAACAATAGCCGCCTGTCCTGACCTTCCTGCCTGTCCCCGACTACGAGCCTGCTCCACGATTTTGTACCGTGCCACACCTCGGCAGCCACCACAAGCAAGACACGTCAGAGGTAGTGACCTGGTAGCAATCCGCCGCAGCAAGTACATCCTGCTTTGCAGCGGACTCTGGTGAAAACCGGACCTACTTAGACTCCGCTCCCTGGCGTGGCTAATACCATCGCTTGCGGTGGTCCAGTGGATCCACGCCTCTGGTTTGCCTCTTGGTAAGCCGAACCTGACAAGGTTTCTCTTGGTAACACATCTTGCCACTTTCTAAAATAAACATGACTATAAACATAGTCAAGAAAGTGAAACCCCCTAATCACATGGTCAGGGACAGGTGTGCACTCACTTTTTCAATCAGGGAAAATTGTACGTTGCCACTATTCAAGTGCTGATATAACCTACAACACCACCATAAATAGACCACAATATAGTTAGACACTAGCTCATGTCACATCACAGGACAATGACTACAGTAATGATCCAATATAGTAGCAAAATAACCCCCAACATCCAGGGATTCACAGGAGACGTCTTATCCGAAGAGTTGTTCTCTTCTCTCAGAAGTTGTTCTTTTTTCCTTTTCTTCTCCATACAATCCAGACCACCATGCTGACTTCTGCCGGCTATTACTCATCCCTGCAGAACTTAAACAAAAATTATTTTTGAAAACCCTTTCACTTTTCCAGCACCTATTTACCTTTTCCCCAAACCTCTTTTATAAATTTTCCCAGGCCATAGCTTAGAGGCGCAGTCTATTAAAGGGTTTGGGGGTTAAGGGGAAACTAACCCCCTGGAGATTTGCGGGGGCTATGGTTTTTTTTTGCCCCTAAGAACATTTTCCCAGGTGGGTAGGCAAGTCCCTAA
The DNA here is from genome assembly GCA_025379985.1 of Phyllomedusa bahiana. Taxonomy (NCBI): domain Eukaryota; kingdom Metazoa; phylum Chordata; class Amphibia; order Anura; family Hylidae; genus Phyllomedusa; species Phyllomedusa bahiana. The sequence continues at coordinate 117,163 of JAODAL010004338.1, read as the reverse complement.
GGAATAGGAAAAAAATGGACAACCCCCAGGTACTGGGTGGCCCTATTTGGGGGTAGGAAACCCCCTTTGGCAAATTTGGGGAAGGCCCTAGATAGGTAGGCTGGCCCCAAGCAGGTTGGTGGGTAGGACAAACTTAGGTAAATAAGTAGAGCCCAAGTAGGTAGGAAGGTGGGCACAGGTGGGTAGGTAGCTAGCCCCCAGGTAGAAAAGAAAGGCCCCAAAAAGGTGGGAGATGGGCCCCCAGTTAGTTTTGTTTGACCCTTTTTTTAAAAGTAGGTTTGTAGGTCCCCCCCAGTTGGGCTAGGGGGCCCCAAGTAGTTAGGTTTCCCCCAATAGGAAGTGATAGAGACCCCCAAGTTGGGAAAGGGGTTGTTAGGGGTTTCCCCCAGTTGGGATGGGGCTGTGGGAAAGGTGTTGGGGGGGGCCCCTTTTTAGGTAGGCGGGGGGAAGGGGGTTTGGTGGGCCCCCAAATTAGGAAGACTGTAGGTAGGTAGGGCCCCCAGTTAGGTAGGCTGTAGGTAGGGGGGCCCCTTTTTAAGGTATGCTGTAGGTATTTAGAGCCCTATTTAGGTAGGCTGTATGTTTTTAGGGCCCCAGTTAGGTAGGCTTTAGGTAGGTAGGGCCCCAGGTAGGCAGGTTGCAGGTGGTGAGGGCTCCAGTTAGGTAGACTGGGGTATTTGGCCCCAAAAGGTAGCCTGTAGGAAGGTAGGGGGCCCCATTTAGGTGGGCTGTAGGTTTTTGGGGCCCCCATTTGGGGTGGGGCTGTGGGTTTGGGTTGGGGCCCCCCCGTTTGGTGGGCCCCCAAATTACTCATAAAAAAAAAAAAAACTAACCTCCCCCCCCACCTCCACCGACAAAAAAGGGTTTTAAGCCCGGTGTGGGGCGGGCAAAATAAATGTCACTTCATTTCCCCCTTCCTCCCCTAAATTTCCAAGGGGGCCCGTTCCCGGGGGTTTAGGTTTAAAGGCCCCTAAACCTTTAAGCCAAAGGGGGGTGAAAAGGGGAGCAAAACCGCCACCCCCCCGCACATTCCTGGGAATTGGGGGACTTTAAAGCCCTCCTTTCCCCGGGTTTCGCCTCTAAAATTGCCGGGGACACAGGCCCGGGTGTTCTTGGGCAGAATTCGGCTGCCAGGCCCCAAACGACAAGGCGGCACCTACGGAGGCACGACGGGGCTCAGGGCTTGCTGGGGGTTTCACTAACTCCCAGTCCGAGCCTGGCTACAGTCTATGGGCTGGTATATAAGACCCCTGTGATCTGTTCTGTGTAAGTCTCTGTATAATCATGTGTAATACACACTGCCACAATATGTATACACAGTGAGCACACTCCTCACATTTTTGTAAATATTGTATTATATCTTTTCTTTGGGAAAATTTTAACTGAAGATAGGGACACTTTGATAAAATTTAAAAAGGTGTCATTTCATATTTTTAAATTTAAAATTAAAAATTTGGTGTGCCCCTCAAAATAAATCAACACACAGCCATAAAAACTAACCCACTGAAACCCAAAAAGTGAGTCCCCCCAAAAATTTAAAAAATTGGAAAAATTTGTGCCCAAAGAACTTTGGAGTTCACCAGAGTTTCCCAAATTCAGCGACGGGAATCCTTTTCCCCACCCTCCATTAAAAAATTCCATTGCGATGGATTTTAAAGGGGACCTTGCGCCCCTCCCCCTTCCATTTAAAGACCCCCACAAATGCTCAATAGAGTTTTAGTCGGGAGATATGCATAGCCAGTCCAGCACCTTTCCCCTCATTTTCTTTAGCAAGACAGGGGTTTCTTTAGAGGTTTTTTTGGGGGTCGTTATCTTTTTTAAATTTACTGCCCTCGGTCCAAAAGAAGGCGAAAAAAGCCCTGCAGCATTTTTTCACATTTCTGTTAGCATTAATGTTTCCCCTCAAAAAAACTTTGCTCGCCACATTTGAAAGCACTCATGCAGCCCCCAAAACCCCATGACATTCCAACCCCAAATATTAAATTTCTATTTCAAGACACACTTGTCTTTGAACTCCTCCCCGGGTTTCCCCCCGGCCACACACGTTTTTAATCCCAAATCTAAACCATTTTTAAGTTTTTTTAGTCTCATCAGACCACAGAAGATGGTTCCAGTGATCCACATTCTTAGTCTGTTTGCCTTCAGCAAAGGTTTTTGGCTTTTTGTGCCCCATTTTTCCCTTAGCCCCTGCAATAAATCCCCAATGCTGCGGGATGTCAACGTAATTTTATTTGTTTTAAATTTCCAACTATCATTTGGACGTAAATTTTAACGTCCTTTTGTTTTAAACCCCCTACCAATTTTGGATGAAATTTAACCCCCAAAATTCATAAAGGGGGTTAAAGGGGGCCCCATAATATGAGGCGGGGTGTTTCTCTTCATTTAAAGGTTGACTCTTGAGTTGAGTGCTCAAAGTTGTTCGTTTTGTTATTTTAAAAGGATTTTTAAAAAAAAACCTTTCTTTTACAGAAGCGGGTTTTATTCCTTTTACAGGAAGCAGTTATTTTATGATACGTGTTATAATAGACATTTATTATCACATACAATATTTATAAAGAAATAAAGTTTCTAACAATTGTTAATCTTTTTTTTTTCCCATAATCCTTGGGCCGGGGGGGAAAAGTCAAGATGGACAAGAATCAAAAAAACCCTTTATAAAACTTTATCCTTCAACAAATTTCCTGTCTTTTTTTACTGCCCCAAAAAAAATTTTAAAGGTGAGATTTACACTATTCCCAAACAAAAAATAGGGGATTAAAAAGACAACAGCGGGTAAAAGAGCCCCTTCAACTGATTTAAAACACTTAAATTTTTTACTTTTGGGGGAGAAAAACTAAAATCTGCACTAAAATCTAAAAAAAATTTTTAATTTTAGTTTAACAATAATAAAATCGGATTTCTGCCCTGAAATATTCAGGGACTTTTTCCCCAGGGGTTACAGACATGGTGAGTAAAAATTAAGGGAAGGGGGTAAAGGGGACAGGGCTTTTTGATTTTTAACCACTTTGGGAATCAAAAATTTCAACAGCACTCACAGATTTCAGTATGCAAAGAAACAATGTTTATCTACCCAGATCTTGAATTTATATGCCGTACTGCAATTGTTGTAATAATTAAAATTTAATTTTACTTTATTAAAATCTGTGTTTTTGGTTTTTTTTTTTTACTCTGGGCTTTTAAATGGGAAAACAAAAACCACAGTTTTTAATTTAAAGTCCCAACTGGGCGACTTTTTTTAATGCAAAAAACCACTTTGGCGACGTCTTTTTTCCGATCAGGTTGTTATAGTAACAGCAACACAGGGAAAGCCAGTGGTTTGAGGAATGAAAGGGGAGCTATGGCTGCCTGCCTCACCACTCACTTTATAGCCCCCCGGGCTTTTTTTACCCAAACTGCTCCCTGGCCCTTTTTTCTTGTTTCTAGCCAAATGGAAAACCCCCCCTGCAATGATGTCTTCTAGATGCTTACATGGATACAAAGGGGCAGCTTTAAGGGGCAAAAGTGCTTTAGTGGGGGAGCACAAAAGTGAAACATATTAGCTTTCCCCAAAAGTGCCCAAAAGGGGGGTCGGTTTTTTAATGCGTGATTGGATAGGGACAATGACATTGTTTTAAGGGGCCAAATTTAGACAAAAATCGTGAGGTGTTTAAATTAAACACTGGGAAAATTTTACAAAACCCCAATCGAAGGGGATCCCAAAAATTTGGGTTCCCGAAAAAAACAGAACTTTCAAAAAAAAAACATAGGGGAAACCCAAAAATTTTTTTTTAAAATTTGGGGCTGCAGAGCTACTAACTTTTTGGGGCTAAATTTTAATTTCCTGTGAGCCTTTTTTTTTGGGGAATTTCCCTTTTAAAATTTTTTAAAAAGTACATTTCCGGTTTTGGGGCTGGGGGCTTTGGGGCCCACCATTGGAGCTTAATTTTTTGGGGTCCCCCCCCCAAAAACAGCAATTTTCCCTGACCCGAGGCAAAACCATTATATAATTTTTTATTCCAATGTTTTTACTTTCCAGAGGAAGGCTTCTTGGGCCAAAAATGTTCAGAAATTGGGTTTGGGTTTACCTTTTTTTTGCTTATTATTCACCGAAAAATTTGGGCTTTTGTTTATTTTGTATAATTTAAAAAACACATATTAGCATGAAAACGCAGAGTGCCGTGGGTATTTTTTGAAAAATTTGAACATTAGGAATTTGGGTTTTCCTTTCACATTCAAACCCCCAAAACCCCAAAACTCAAGGAGCGCGGATTTCCCTTTTCTATTTTTTTCCAAAATACTGAAAAATCCCCTCTCGCCTTTCAACCTTTAAAAGCGCCCCCGGGGCCTACCATGCCCCGGGGGTCCACCAGGGACTTCCCCTACTTCCCTGTGGGCCAGTCCGGGTCTGTGTACATTTTACTATTGATGCTAGAATGATGGGGAGAAAGTAACCCTAGATAAAAGGGGAAAAAGTGTTACCCTATTTAAGTAATGTTTCTTTATGTTGCAGGTGGTTAATTGAATACACATTAGGCTATGTTACAAATGCTTTAAATTTTGGGTTTTTTAACTAGTTTTTTTTTTCTATTTTTTTGTGGGCAAAATTTTGGCCGGCCTGGGTTTTTTAAATTTAATAACTATAAACTTCTTTTTCGGTAATTATAGAAAACTGAAAATTCGAGTGTTGTAGATACACCAAAACCCATTTTATAAAAAGAGGGGGGTGGGGGGGGATTTTTAAATCGGAATTTTTTTTGGAATTTTAAGTACCCGAATAATACGGAAAAAAAATTTCCCACCAAAAACCAGTTCCCGTGTAGAAAAGCCCAAATTTGTTTGTGGCTTTTCGGGGGGATTTTGGTGAATCGTTTGGGGCATAAAACCCCGGGGAAGTGGACAAATACCGGCCAGTTTGTCCTGTTTTGCGGCCGTCCTTACGGCCCCCTTCGGGGGGGACGGGTTTTCTCCGCCCAAAGAAGGGGGAAAAAAGCCCCTCCCCCCCCCCAATTTTTAGAACAGACATTCCGCCCCGGTTTTCGGACGGGGAAAATTTGCTTTTACAATGTTTTTTGGCCCCCCGGACCGCCGGGGGGCAAAACCTTTCCCACGGCAAAAAACCCCGGGGAATTTGGGGGCTGCTGCACGGGTTTTCCATAGAGCACAATTGTGCTCATTTTCGGCCGGTTGTATATTTACATTGATTTCCTAATAAACAAATGTTTGATTTTATGAACTTTGAATTGGGTCTGTACTATATGTTTTTGTGTACATGGGTATTGAATTTCTCTTGGAGTTTTCCCCATTATTTTTGGGATTGGGTAGCAGCAAAAGTGGGTTTTTTCCCTTTCCCTTTAAACAGTTTTTTGTTGCAGATACGCAGGACTGGATTTTTTGTCTATTTCTTCTGCCCCCCCTTGTTGGTAAGGAAAAAAACGACACGTAAAGGGGTTTTAAAATTTAATTTAGTACAGTATAAATAATAAATAAATTATCGGCTACAGACCCCACAGAAAACATACAATACAATCTAAACATGAATACAATAAGAATTGACAGACCAGTTCCTTCATAATAAATCTGTGTTATTCATAATAAATAAAAAGTACTGTTATATTTTATTAAAACTTCTCAATGGATGAGTTTTGTGGGGTCACCCTACTGGTGATCCAAGGACTCCTTTGACACATAACAGCACAATAGCCATAAAAGTGTTCTATTGTAGTTAAGGGAACATGGAATAGTTTTGGGTCAGGGACCAGAAGCTTCAAGCTATGTCTCTGAGGCCTACTATTATTTAAGGAGGGGAATTTTCCCCTGCTGAAAATTTTTAGAAAAACCGCAGCAAAAAAATGCAAAGTTGAGGATTTTGTTTTTGAATTTAATGCATTTTAAAATTTCCCCTGCTTTCTAAAGAAAAAAATCCACATTGAGAAGCAACAAAAAACCAAAAATTTTAGGGTTTTTTTTGGGGGAAGTGAGTTTAAATTTTGCTGCAATACGCCCCCAAAGTACCCCCAAAATACGGTAAAAAATCATAGCACTATTTATGCTTTAATTCCCGGGGAAAAAGGGGGGGTTTAATGGGGGAAGGGCCCCGGAACTTTAGAAAATACTTGGGGGTTTTAAGTGCCAGGAGTAAGTGACAGGTCACTTCTTTTTACGGGCGTACATTCCGAAAGACAACAATGATTTTATACAGCACTCAATGAGTGCTGGACTTGTAAACGGTTTTAACGTGTTTTCAGGGAGAACATTGACGCAAGTTCACCCCACAAATACTCCATGTGAACATTAAACCCTTTTTTTTTTTGCCAAAAAAACCCCAAAAAGGGAAGAAAAATAAAGGGAGTCGAAAGGGAAATATTTAAAAAGCAAACATACAAATTTGCTTTTTTATTTAACCCATTCCGGGGGGCCATCTTTTCCATTGGGCACACTAGGGGGATTGCCTGGGGGGGCCCCCAAAAATTTTGGGGGCCCCAGGTGGGGTATTTATGTCCCCAGGAAAAACAAAAAAACATACCCTGGCTTCCCTTGCTTTGCTTATTTAACCCGTTTTGGGGGTTTTTTTTTGTGCAAAAAAAATAAAAACCATGGGGGGGAGAAGGAAAACCCAAAAGGGGCTTTCCAAAAAAGTTTATAGGTTGAAGGCTGCCATTTTAAAGAATTTTTAGTAATTGGTGTGATAATATGAGTGTGCTTGGGGGTTGGGGTGAAGAAAGGCCTAGTGTAAATGTTTTATGGGATTTGGGCGGCCCACTGCAGAGCTCTGCCCCGGAGCCCCTTTAAAGCCCGTTTTTTAAAAGGGCGGGGTCTGGCCCCTTACCAAATCTGTACATTCTTCATAGGTGGTGGGGGGCTGGGGGCTAATTACATTGGGCACCCACGGGAACCGGGGCCCAAAATTTGGGGTTTAGCTCCATTCCATCGGGGCCTCCCCTGGCGGGGGGTTGCGGGTCCTGACTGGGTTTAAAATGGCCCCCAGCAAAAAAAAGAAAAGCAAAACCCCCCCTTTTTTGTACAAACCCCATAGCATTTTTAAATTTCAAAGCAAAATGCTGTGGAAAATTTATTAGTCCCCTAGTGGTGAAGCACCCCAGAGGGGTTCAAAGTTTTTAAAATTTAAAAAAAATGTTTTTTTTAAATAAAAAAAAAAAGTTAAAAAAATGAAAAATTTCCCAAAACACCCATCTTTTTTCCCTTTTTTGAAATAGCCCCCAAAAAAATTTTTAAAAAAAAAGGGGGACACATAATTGGGATACCCCCCCAAAAAAGGGAAAAAATGTTCAAAACCCCGTCGCAAGTAATTTAAACCCCGGGGGGGGCCCAAAAAAAACACAAATCAGCCCGCAAAAAAAATTCTACCCACCCAAGGCCTAGGAAGAAAATCCAAAATAAGAATTTGGGACGGAAAAAAAGGGCCCCCCCATACCAAAACATAATGAAAACCCTATGTGTTTGGTATTTGCAGATTCATATCAACCTGTAGAATACAGATAACACATCATTGATACCGAAGATTGAACGGCGTAAAAACAAAACTCCTACAAACATGGCGCAAGTAAGTTTTTTTCACGTTTTGCCCCACTTAGAATTTTTTTTGCGGCTTCCCAGTATATTTTATGGTACGGTGAGTAACAAGCATTAGAAAGTGCATCTTGTTCCGCAAAATAAAAGTCCTTTTATGTCTATGTAGATGAAAAAATAGTTATGGCGAGGAGGGAAAAACAAAAGTGAAAAAATAAATAGTCCTCGCCTTTAAGGATTAGTTTTGCATTTTGGGTGCAATTTATTGGACAGTGGCACGTTTTTTAAAATGCAGCTGCTGTATATCACTATTTTCAGGCAGTTTTTCTCCCCATCTCCACTATTTTTTGTTCTGCACCAAGAAAAACAAAAACAAAACACGTGTGCATGAATGTTGTGTCTTGATCCATTTTTTTGTTGTTGCATTTTTCCACATTTAAAATGATGTGATAGATTGCATGATTTGTTATGGGAAAATGCTGCAGAATAAAAAATATACCAACAAAAATACCGAAACATACAGAGCCTCTTTATGAAAACTTTCCAACAGTAACGGTATATTCACACTGAGTATTCGCGGTCCATATTTTGAGGCATCCGTATTCCAAAGTACAGACCAAAAAAACGTTAATTCAGAGCTATGATTACTTGCTGTTTTCTCCGACATGTACTACGTGCCGGGAGAAAGAAGTGACATATCACTTCCTCCCTGCGCTTACGTGCCAGGGCCAGGGAAAGTGAAAGTCTATGGGAGTTGGCACAGAGCATTTTAGAAGTATGTGCTGGCCAGAGCGTACTTCTAAAACACCCTGAGTATTGTGCCATGTATAGTACGTGCCGCAATATGCCGTGTGAACATATCCTAAGACTGTCTTTGATGCCCATAGCAACCAATCAGAGCTCAGCTTTCTTTTTCCAGTATCTGAGCTCTGAATGGTTTTACTATGAGACAGTCTTCAAAAATAAGGCCTATAAACAAAAAACATCAAAAGCTGCATGAAAAAACACATTAAAAAACTGCCATGCAAAAAGTAAGGGCCATATATATGAAAACTGTCTAGATCTAAAACTCACTTTGTTGCCCATAGCAACCAATCAGAGCGCCCCTTTCATTTCATATAGTGCTCTGGAAAAATGAAAGGGGCGTTCCGATTGGTTGCTATGGACAACAAAGTGAGTTTTAGACCTAGACAGTTTTCATACATGTGGCCCTAAGTGTGAAGGGAGCCTTAGGGTATGTTCACACGGCTTATTTTGACGTGCATTTTGCCGCATATTTCGAGTTATACACGCCGAAATGCATGCCACAATTACGGTAATCCATAGCTCTCATAGAGAGCTATAGGTTTCGCGTCCCCTCTGCGCATACAATGCGATCGTATTGTACGCGCGGGGAAAGAATTGACATGTCAATTGTTCGCGGTGATTACGCACTGTGAGCATTACATGTCAATGGGGCTGGCAGGCTGCCACCCCAACGTGCTTTGGAAAGATATGCTGATCAGTGAGTGCTTCCAAAGCACCCGGCGTATTGCAATACACCGTGTGAACATACCCTTATGCTTTTCCTTATTATTTTTAATCTATTTTTGGCTTTCGCTCATAAACTACATCAACCAAGTGCCATAAATCTGTTTTTCAGATTTTCAGTGGAAACGTGCAGTTTTCCTGCAGTTAATAGTGCATTTGTGAGCCAAAGCCAGAAGTGGATCCAGCAGGAAGGAAAAGGATAAGTTGTTCCTTTATATTCCTTTACACTTCCTATTTGGCCTTGGCTCAAAAAATTGCATCAAAAACTGAACCAAAAACTACATGGGCAATTTAAGCTAAAATGAAATTTTTCAAACTAGAGGAGCCTTCAAAAAGGAAGGTTTTAAAGTCAAAACTAGGATTGGATGAACTGAGTAAAAATGCATTAAAATAGCATGTAAGAAATCAACCTTAGGGGCGCCTTCAGATGAAAAAGGAGGAAAATGTCCGGCGCGTCCAAAGGTAAAATCCAAGATTTATTGGAAGCAATAAAAGTCAATTGAACAGGAAAAGCATTACGTGTTTCAGGCTTAGTCATACTATTATGGGCCTGTATGTACGGACTGAAACACGTGGCTTTTATTGCTTCAAATAAATCGTGGATTTTACCTTTGGAAACGCTGGACATTTTCCTCCTTTTTGACCTCGTGCTGAAGCAGTTATCCATGTAGTTTGTGCAGTTCCTCTGATTTTGTGGGTGAGCTGGCTTTGTGTTTTTTAGGGACCCTTTCACACCTATATTTTGCAAGGCTTTTTAGGCCAAAATAAGATCACTTCCACAACGACCCTTTTTTTAAGGCATTATTCATTTTTTTCAGGCAGTCTTTGTAGCGTTTCCTTCAAAAGAGTGTAGACTAGTACATGCGTTTTTTGTCGTGTTTTTCTCCGATATTTATTTCACCACCAAAATTCATGGCCATCCTTTTTATATTTTTTTGCAACTGAAAAACTTACAAATTTACAAAACATTTAAAAACATGAACATGTGCCAACAACAAGGAGATCTGTGGAGAGAAAAACATTATAAACTGCCTGAAAAAAACGCTACATCTACAGCAGGGGTGTCAAACTCACTTTCCCCGTGGCCCACAACATCATTGTGGTTGCCCTCAGAGGGTCATCGGAGGTTGGCTAGGTGCCTTTGTAGGGCTATCAGAGCTGTACCATAGTCTGTAATTTGCACCCCAGCTGTGTCTGAGCTCTCTGGAGCACCATAAGTACGGCTTGAATGGGGGGGCCCCCTTCCATTTTTTTTCCCCACAGCCATACCCGCCGGGGATAATGAACATGTCAATTTCTCCTCGCCCGGCGGATTCGCCGAGCGGTTAGGAGAGACGGAATCCACAGTTCTCTATGAGCTGGGATGGATTCCAGCCGTATTGCAGCGCAGTACAGCGCACAATATGGCTGGAATCTGTGCCCAAAACAAGCGGGAAGGGCCCCCTTAAAAAGAGCAGGGGGGGCCAATTCACCTGGGCCCCTTGAATTTGACTCCTGTGATCTTGAGCATGCTTAAAAAAAATTCTGTTACTGAGTATGCACCCAAAATGGCAAAACAACGCTGGGAAGAAGAAAGCAACATCTCTAGTGTGTTGTTATTTTTGCCTACTGACTATCAGCTAACATCTGCCCGCTGCAGTTTTTGTCGATAAATGAAAAAACCCAAGCATTTACGTTTGTAAATTTTAAAAGTGAAAAAATTTCCTAATAGTACCTGTCATGAAAAACGACAATGCTAAGTTGTCAATTTATTCATACTTTTCCAGGAGGACATTTGTTATGCTGTATTGATTTTGAGTTACATGATGTTTACTTCTCCATTTATGTTTTAAGAATTTTGGGCGACATGTATGAAACTTGGTTCCGACACACCAGTTCTAAATCGATATAGAGTAGTGTAGAAAGTGACAGTATGTATGAACCTGGCTTATGTGGGTTCATAAATCTAGTCTGTGGCATGACTTGCATAGCATAGCATATTTTTTGTGCATATATTTGGTGCGTAGTACATCTTTGGCTCATAGCAAATTTTTGGCATAAAGCAAAGCACATCGTTGGCGCATAGCACATCTTTGGCTCATAGCATACCATATCTTTAGCGCATAGCACATGTTTGTGGGCATTCAAAAGTGCCGTACCTGGCATATATTTTGGCATACATCTGTTCATACAACTTTAGAATAGGGTTATGACAGTTTTTGGTGCAAGACGCCAAAAAACTGGTGAAGCCCCATTCACACATGTCACCCTTTGTATTTTGCTGGTTCCCAGTAAACCCAAAATTCCCAAAATAGAGTAGACCCTAGGATGACAGCCACTGCAAGGGGCAAATGCAGCTTAGTTTGGGCGAATATACATTTACCCCCAAGCTTGTGCGGCCATTGGCCACCACATGGGTATGAGGTTACTTCCAAATGTGGTTGTAACTACATGTAAGCAGGGCCTAATGCTGCGTATAGGTTATATCAGCTGGTAATTATATGTTATTTGATGGATGTTAATATATTATTCATCTTATGTCTAAAGTGCGGTGTGATACTTGTGTTCTCTGGTTTTATCTGCATTCATGGTGATCCTTAGAAAAGGTGGTAAAAGTATTCTGGTGCAGGCTAGTCTTTACTCTCTTCTCTCTTTGTCTGCGATTACAGAACCAAACTCGAACAACTTCCTTTTCCAGGTTGAGACTTTCAGCCATCCTCATGATCTCCTGTGATGAGGGTTTGCTCTGTTCTCCAAAATGTGATTCCAAAGCTTCTTTTGCAGCAATGCTGTATTACATGATTTAAAGAAAAAAAATGACATCACTAAAACACTATGCAGACAGGAGTACATTGTTGGGCAGATCTTAAGCTTATCTTTAAGGTTTCCTCCTGCAGTAGTTGGCACTTGAGTTAGCAATATGACTTGTATTGTTTGGGGGCATAGTTGTTGCTGATGATATGGCTGCATTTTGGCTGTCACTCTGTGGGCAGCATGGCTGGCTGTATTGGGAATGGGCAATGTTGTCTTCACTATTATGGGGACACTGTGACCACCATATTGTGGCTAACACTGCTATGAGGAGAAGTGGGGCTGTCACTGGAGATAGGGGTGGTTCCCAGAGATGGGATCTGCACCTGTCAGTGATGGCATATTCTATTAAATATCTATAACGGCAAAACCCCTTTAATGTAATAGAAACATTCATTAAATAGGTTTTGGCACTGCTCTACCCCTGGTCTGCCAGGGGAACATTAGCTTGCAAAGAACTCCTTACCTTATTGTTGTTCTGCGCTTTCTTTTGCGTTCATTCCCGCCGGTCTTTTCATTGTACAAGGCTGTGTGGAGGAAAATAAAATGTGATTATGTAATTAATTATTTGATACAAATCTACTAAAAAATGTTTTTTTCTTTATTCATTAGATGATGAACATTTACTTATGAGTTTTTTATATAGCACTTGACTATCTTTATCGGTCTCATAGCCTTTAAGGGCGACATGTATGAACCCGCCTGCTCCATTTTTTGGGCGTATCTCACACCATAAAGATTTTGTTGCCCTGTTCAATAGTTATATGAACAGTCATATGCCCAAACTTGGTGCAGTCTGCACTAGACACAACACTTTTGAATGTGCCAAGACTGCGCCAAAGTTTGGTGCAAAACTGCCATACAAAATGTTTGGCACATAACACTTTCAGTCATACTGTCATATTACACACATCTATTATTGTTTAGGACTCTTGTGTCGGTGCCAAGTTACATACATGTCGCCCTAAATGTCTATGGTGAGACAAGACTTTTTATCCTAACTGACAGTAATTGCGACACCTCAGATAACAGCACTAAAATACTAAAATATTTCACCATTTGGAATAAGGGGGACTCATAGTTATCAGTCCACAGTATATTATGGGAAGAGCGCTCCTCCCACATACAGGGGCTGTTAGTATAAGGGTAAGTTCACGTGGAGTGTTGGATCCGTTTTTAGATGCGCTTTTGGATCAGTGATTCGGACCCTAAATGGACCCAAACATGTATTTAACAATGTGCAGTGTGATTTACATTACTTTCAATGTAAAACACGCATCAGTGTTGAGATGAGTGATCGCTGAAGTGTGATTACATGCGTCTTTGTGATGCTTCCTTTGGTTCCATTCAAAGAATTGACATTTCAATTCTTGATCTGTGTGATGCAGCAGGCGTGTTATTTAAAACTATAGGGTGCGTTTCTGCTGCAGCCAAAATGCATCCAAACACGCACCTGCATGTAGGATGCACTTTGGATGCGATTTACGCAGCGCTTTTGAATACATTTTTCGGATCCAAAAACCGATCCAACATGCCAACATACCCTAAATTGACACACAATAGCCTGACATTTAGTACTGATGTGGGTGGGGAGAGGTGAAGGCAATGCTTCCCTAACTAATGCACTGGATTTAAAGCTACAATTTTGCTGTATTTCTTCATTGCACTAATTAGCCATTTGTACAATTTTCGAAAATATGTCCCCATATCCTGTGAAAAGACTGCAAAGTCTGAAGTGATTTTTGTTCAGTAACAGTATGTTAGTATTATACAGTCACTATGCAGTGGTAACATGTGGTCTTGATTTAGAGTAGGTAGCCATCGGCTCTCTAACCCACCAATTAGCCTTGTAAGCCACAGGCTTCCTCAGGCCTGCTGTCTGTCATTGGAGCATCCTGATGCAGGCCTCATCCAGGGGATCCTGCTGTACATCGGAAAATGGGGAGATGAGTGGTTAACGGCGTGGCATGATATGACATAATGTTTGGGCAAGGTTAGAGGCGAAGCCTGTTGTGCTGTCATATGCCTACATAGGACCCAGCAAATTGTTTTGCTGTGGGCCAATAATAATGTTAACATTGCTCTGCCAACCAGCCCACATACATTATCCCCTCTAAATCCGGAAGAAAATAGCATTGCTCAATGCAGCAAATCCCCCCTTCCCCAACACTACTCCTTTAAATACGTATTCCACATAAAAGAAGGAAGAACATAGTTTCATAGTTTCATAGTTTGTAAAGCCGAAAAAAGACGAGACGTCCATCCAGTTCAAGCCTGTTGATGCTAAGGTGTTGATCCAGAGGGAAGCAAAAAATCCAAATGAGGTAGAAGCCGTTTGTCCTCATTTTAGGGAAAAATTCCTTCCCGACTCTAATCTGGCAAGCGGACAAATCTCTGGGATCAATGACCCCTCTCCAGAATCCTAGACCACTATTAATTGTTATATTATTATGCTCAGAAATGCATTCCAAACCCTTTTGAACTCTGTTAGTGAATTCACCATGACAATTTCCTCTGGCAGAGAGTTCCACAGTCTCCACGCTCTTACAGTAAAGAATCCACTTTCTATGTGTATGTAGAAACTTCGTTCCTCAAAACGTAGAGGATGGCCCACTTGTTCTAGATACAGTCCTGGGTATAAATAAATCTTGGGAGAGATCTCTATATTGACCTTTGATGTATTGTAAAACTTATTTAATTATGTCCCCACGAAGCACCGTCTTTTCTCTAACTAATATCCTAATCTTGCATAATCTTTCTGGGTATTGCAGTCCACCAGTTCCTTTTATTTTATTTGTTGCCGCCTTTGTACCTGTTCAAAGCTCTACAATGTCTTTCTGTGGCACTGGTGCCCAAAACTGTAACAATATTCCATGTGTGGTCTAAACAGTGACTTGTATAATGGGAGGAATAATGTTCTCATCATGTGGCCTCTATGCCCCTTTTAATGCACCACATGAATCCTATTTTGGCTTTGGCTGCTGCTGATCTGACAACTGGCTGCTTACAATTTAAGTTTACTGTCCACCAGGATTCCCAAGTCCTTCTCCATGTCACTTTTACCCAGTGTTTTTCCATTTAACATGTAATCATGTAACACATAAAACACCTAATTACACTGCACTTCCTGAAATTGATTACTCTACACACAGCACCTGAAAAATTCATTATATTACATACTGTATCCCAGAAATCAATTATTCTAATTAGTATTGATCAAACTGTTCTAGAAAAGTTAAGTTCTAGTAAAACTTCTTGAATTTTTAGAACTGGAACCAAACATTTTACTGTTTGAGTAAAGTTCTAGTTCTAGTTCAGCATGTCATTTTCAGTTCAGTTTCAGTTTTCAGTTTCATTTTCAGCGGCTTTCTGCACTTTTGCCGGCCATCCAATCAGTGCAGAGCACAGAGAAGTGTCAAAAACGTCATCGCTGAAGTGTAGGGCTCTCATTGGCTGTTAAATCACTTGACCATGTTATTTATAGTTCACTGTATTGCCTTGTGAAACACATTTTAAGCTCATTCTCTGTACTGTACAGACTGCTCTTAGATAGCATTTTCCTCTCCATAGACATCAATAGTTAGGGAGTTTGGTATTGATGGCTGTATCCTTCCCACACCCAGAAGCTGTTAATGGCAATCATTTGGAGTTTCACATAACGCCTAACTCTCATATACATGGATATATATTATACTGATTGCCTGGATTTGGTAAATCATACTCAGTGCCCAAAAGTTCTGTTTTGGGGGTTCAGTAATTGAACCCCCCTTAGGATGCAGGGCCCCGTAGCAGCTGCTACCGCTGCACCTGCTATAGCTACGCCCCTGCTTGAAAGCTGTGTTTAAATTTTGTTAGCCATTGAAAGGAATGAAGTATTTTAGCATCTCAATTTTTTTCTGGCACTCTTAGGGTATGTTCACACGGCTTATTTTGGGGCACATTTTGCGCGTTTTGCATGGGCTTACTGCTCTCTAATATGTGGGGAAATGTGCCCCCTAAATACGGTTATTCCAATAGCTCTCATAGTGAAACTATGGATTCGCCTCCTCTCCTGCTCGTACATATACGATTTGTATTGTTTCCGCTTGCGGGAGATTAGTGACATTGTCAATTTTTTTGTGGCAGGAATACGCGCTGCGAGTAATGCATGTCTCGCCGCGGGAGTACGCGCATATTAGTGCGATTCCCGACACACATGATGTACTGCGGCGTGTACTGTACGTGCCGCAGTAAGTCGTGTGAACATACCCTTAGAGACAAATTTTCTTCACTAAGTTGTTCCATGTATCCAGTTTATGTGTGGATGGTTAATCCAGCTTCTCCTCACTGTTAGGTATAAAAAATAACTAAAACATCTTCTCCCATTGACTTTAGTGGGGTTCAAAGTTCGAGTTCGAATAGAACGTCGAACCGAACTCACAAAAGTTCGAGGTTCTAATCGAACTAGAACTTTTTACTGTTCGCTCAACACTAATTATAATACCCACTGTAAAACCTGATATGTGTAATGTTATATACAGTAACCCCAAAATAAATTACACACTGTACCCCTAGAAATTAATAAGATTTAACATTGCACTGAATTTATTTTTATTACATTACACATTGTAACACAGAAGTTAATTAAATTACACAGTGCACACCCAAAAATTAATTATATTATACACTGTATTCCAGAGATTAATTTATTACATGCTGTACTCCCTGAAATTAATAACATTCTTTACCCAAAAAAATTAACTAATTACACATGGTACCCTGCGAAAATAATAATATTACACATTGCACCCCGAGAAATTATTGAAATTACACACTATACCTTATGAGGAGGGGAACATCTCTCCTTATGGAGAGCACCAGTTAAGGTGTGGTAGTGTTTTGTTTTGCCTTTAGCCCACTACTCAGCTTGCATATCACAAGGCATTTTGGGGAAAGGAGCTGGAAAAGCTCATGCGCCCTCTATTAGGTTGTAACAAATCTCATTACTTCTGATTCACTTGAATCTTTGGAAAGCAAAACAAGAATAATTGTCAAGCACCAATATTGCTCATCTAATACGGCGTTTCGGGGTTTGCCCCTCATCAGTGTAGAGCAGATCGATATTGGCTTGACTGGTGGGAGGGCATGAGTGGGTATGGAGGAGGGGAACATCTCTCCTTATGGAGAGCACCAGTTAAGGTGTGTAGTGCTTAGTGCTCTACATGATGATGGGGCAAAACCCGAAAATCGCGGTATGTAGATGAGCAATATGGGCTTGGAACAATTATTCCTTTTTGCATCTCATAAGATTCAGTGAATCAAGAACGTAAATTGAGGATTTTGTTACACCTATAGAGGGCGCAGTGAGCTTTCCAGCTCTTTCCAATTAATGCATTGGTGTATGCAGATGCTGGTAGTGGGCCTCTTAAAGCAAAACTAACACAAAAAAAAACCCTTTTTTTTCAACTTTAACTGGTGCTCTCCTAAGAGAGATGTCCCCTCTCCTCATACCACTCATTGCCTTCCAACCAGTCAAGCCAAAAAATATCGCTCTGCTCTACAACATGATGAGGGGACAAAACCTGAATGTGTATGTAGATGAGCAATTATTGGCTTGACAATTATTCCTTTAGCTTTCTCAAAGATTCAAGTGAATCAGAAGTAAATTGAGGGATTTGTTACATAACCTATAAGAGGCGTCAGTGAGCTTTCCAGCTCCTTTCCCATAATGCTTTGTGTTATGCAGATGATTGAGTAGTGGGCCTAAAAGGCAAACAAAACACTACACCACCTGTAACTGGTGCTCTCCATAAGGAGAGATGTCCCCTCCTCATACCCACTCATTGCCTCCCACCAGTCAAGCCAATATCGCTTGCTTACATGATGAGGGGCAAAACCCCGAAACGGCGTTATGAGATGTAAATATTGGCTTGACAATTATTCCTTTTTGCTTATAAAGATTCAGTGAAATCAGAAGTAAATTGAGGATTTGTTACAATCACCTATAGAGGGCGCAGTGAAGCTTTCCAGCTCCTTTCCATAATGTCTGTGATATGCAGTAGATGAGTTGTGGGCTAAAAGGCAAAAACAAAACACTATCTCCTTAACTGTTGCTCTTCCATAAGGAGAGATGTTCCCCTCCTCATACCCACTCATTGCCGCTCCCCACGGTCAAGCCAATATCGCTCCTGCTCTACACTGATGAGGGGCAAAAACCCGAAACGCGTATGTAGATGAGCAATATTTGGCTTACAATTATTCCCCTTTTTGCTTTCAAAGATTCAGTGAATTCAGAAGTATAATTGAGGTTTTGTTTCTAACCGATAGAGGGCGCAGTGAGCTTCCATGCTCTTTATCCATAATGCCTTGTGAGACACTATACCTTAGAAATTAAAGGGATTTTGCCAAGAAGTGAAGTTCCTTAACTCTTATCTGCTCAGGAGAGAAGATAAACAAAGCATGAAGGAGGGAGCGTCTCTAATGTTTACTCAAATAATAACATTTCAACCAGTGGATTTTCTATACAGCAGACAGCCTCATACACTGCACTTTCTCCCTAGCCCTTCAAGCTCATGCATGTTACCTGTCATCAGATATGAGTGCAACCAGATGAGACTCCTTTTCAGTGTCCTGGTCGTGCTAATTGTAAACTTTCAGGAAATACAGGGCATACTGGTTATGACGTAGCTCTCCGAGGCTGCAAATTTTTGTAATTACTTATACTTGAAATGTGATTTAAATACCATTTTGGAGGATTCCACATCAACATTACATCGTGGCAAAACCCCTTTAATGAATTGCAAACCCAAGAAATTAATCTCACACTGTACCCTCAGAAACTAATTATATTACGCACTGTATCCCAGAAATTAATTAATTACACATTGTACCCCCCAAAATATATTATATTACACTGAACGTAGGGAAGTTAGTTAGTTAACACACTGCACCTGCAGATATTATTTATATTATGAACAATCCACCAGAAATTAATTACATTACACAGGGTACCCCTATATATAAATTACATGACATAATGTACCCCCCACATCATTAAAAGGATCCTTGGTGGTCTAAGGGAGTGAAGGGGGTTAATGCAAGGATCTCTGGTTGTCTGGGGCAGTGAACAGATCAATATGAAAATCCATTTTTAATTAAATAAAAATCCATCCTGACTAGGGCAGTAAAGAAGTGATATAACCATTCATGGTGGTCTAGGGCAGTGAAGGAATTAATGCTGCATACCTGGGGTCTTTTGGTTACCGACTTCTCCAGGCTACTAGGCTGTAACTGTACTTCACAGCATCAAAGAGATGAGTGCAGGGAGGGATAGGAGTACAAAGAGGACTATGCACTGTAACTGTACAGCTACACAGTCCACTCTATAATCAGACTGAGTGATGCAGGGACACTTTATCTGATCATTACAGGGCCAGTCTGCTTGAGGCAGGCAGCCTACTGACTGTCCTGGCCCACCGAGAATCTGCCCTGTAGGGCAGATTGCCATTCCGAGCTTGGTGGTATTCCATGGTAACTGTATAACTGTTTTATTTATTGGCTCTTTACAGTACAGCAGAGGATTCAGCTGCTTTTCTCCCCAAACACTGCAGCCACTTTGTCTGCTCAGCAAAGTCTGCTGTACTGTACCGCCTGCACAGTCTGCCCCAGCACTGGGAGAGAAAACTAGCTTACTATAATTACTATACGGATATGTCTACACAGCACTGGATTCTTGTCTGATTTTTGGCCGATTCAGTATTTTGAATCCGCAGAAATGACACTGTACCCTGGGCTGTGTAGGACCCAACAAAAATCTGTACCAGTGTCTACACAAATCTGTTTTTTCTACTAGTACCATGTTTCTATCCTTATGCTGGATTCCCATCGGATTCCCATAGCCTTTATGTACGGGCCGGCAGGAATCTGAAATTCAACCGCATTTTTTTTTTTTGCACAAAAACCGCGCCAAAAACCTTGGTGCGCCGAAGTTAAAATACTGTTGAATTTCCCACAGTATTTTAACTTAAGCTGTGTAGACATAGCCTTTGAAAGTGTTCTCTTTTGGTACAGCAGATCTAAGACAGGCAGAGTAAGCTGTACAATACAGAAGACTTTGCTGAAGAGAGGATGTACAGTGAAGGAAATGATTATTTGATCCCTTGCTGATTTTGTAGTTTGCCCAATGACAAAGACATGAACAGTCTATAATTTTAAGGGTAGGTTAATTTTAACATTTAGAATAGAAAACATCCTAAAGAAATCCAGAAAATTTCACTATTGTCTAAATGATTATACATTTATTTGCATTTTGCTGAGAGAAATTAGTATTTGATCCCCTACCAACCATTAAGAGTTCTTGCTCCTACAGACCAGTTAGAAGCTCCTAATTAACTTGTTACCTGGATTATAGACAGCTGTATAAAAGACTCCTTTCCACAGACTCAATTAATCAGTCAGACTCTAACCTCTACAATAGCAAACATAGAAGTATTAGGCCTCGAATAAACACGGCTTATTTCTCGCGGTTTGGCGCCGTACTTCCGCGGCCCGGATTTGACGCTGCAGTACGGCGCCAATCCGTCAGGAGTATTCGGTAATCACACGGCTTATAGAGAACAGTGGATTCCGTCGGCTCCTCCCCGGCTCGGCGAATCCGCCGCGGGGGGGAGTAAAGTGAATGCTCATTATTTACGGCGCGTACGCGCCGTAGTTAATGACAGTCTATGGGGCCGGGAGCTGAGCCCCCCGCCGCGCTCCAGCACCGCCCCGTCCCGCCCCTTATTCACGGCGGATTTGTGAGCGCAATCCGGCTCACAAATCCGTCGGGAATAAGCCGTGTGAACACGGCCTTAGGCTTTGGCTCACCTTCCTTCTTTCATTAGATGCATCTATTTCACCTGTTTCAAGCGCCGCTGCATCCTTCCTTGCTTGGATTGAATTGGCCCACGTCCAAACGGGACCTCACATACAAGAAAAACAAAAACAAAAAGGGAACCGAAGAATTCCTCCAATCCAGCTTTCAGTGCAAAAATCGGCATATTTATTAAGGATTCGGTACAAAAGGGATAAAATACAGTTAGCGAGGCAGAGCTAACGCGTTTCGGGCATATTGCATATTGCCTTGTTCACAGCATAACACAAATCGGACGAATGCTCAAAAATAATTACGTATATGGGCGTGTTTTTCATACGTCATTTACTGGATAAGCACTCAGATTATGTGCCTTAGACTCGTTAAAAACAAACAACACACAACATTACAAATTCAACATGCATGGCTTAAACCTAATATATATCAATAATTCGTTACGATAATTAAGGTCCGTTTGGGGCTCTGGTTTTCTACTCCCACAATCCAAATGGCCTGCCCAGCATGCGGACCAGCGCTCCCAAAATCACTCATCTTGGGGTTTAGCAACCTTTTCCTCATGACATGGATACAGAAAGAAGTAAGGTACACCTAAATGTTTTTCTAAGAAATGTGGATGCAGCCTGACTGGTGTGCAGAGTGTTTTTTAATCCCCAGCCAATGGTTCATATATGCGTGTTTTAATTTTTTATATACTGCTTCCTACGTATAGATTGTTACATCAGTGCAGGTATCAAGTAAACCACATGGTGGCTATTCGCAATGGAAAAACCCTTTATTTTGTAAACTTTATCTATATTGTATTTTGATTCAAAAATTAAAATGTGGTTACTTTCTTTGTATACTGGACACACATTACATCCTTATTCCCTCCACTGGGGTGAAAGCCTTCTATCGAGAGCCATGTTTTATTATTAATGGATTTACTTGTTAAAAAACACTTTTAGATATTTGGGTTCTCCGATAGTTTTGATTTCCTTTTTGGTACACATCTCACTCCTTGTTCTCTTGATGCTGGATATAAATTTCGTCTTGTCCTTATTATAACATTACATTTTTACAAAATTTTTTTTTTGATTTTCCAGTAATCAGAACTATAAGGGGTAGAGAAAGGTTATTGGATTAAACATTTTTTGCAAATTTTTAAAACCATTTTTAAACTATCTCTGGGTTTTAATAATTGTTCTTGTGTTCTCTTTTTTGCTTAGTTTTTAGCTTTTATTATTTGTTTTTTTGTGTATCCTCTTTGTAGTAATCTTTCAGTTAATACAATTCACTTATCTTTCAAAATCCTCTTCTTCTGAACAAGCCCTAACGTGCTCTTATAAACTCTCCACTGGTATGGCATTCACGTTGCATTGAATGGTTACTGTACTGCTCTTAAAAAGCGTGTTCCGCTAATTGGATTGCGATATAATCTTGTTTTTATTTTTTGTTATCTGCATCGCCTCTTCTAATTCCTAATTCAAGAAATGGAATTTTTTTATTTTCTCGACAGTATGTGTAAAATGCAATTAAAATAATGCCATTTTACATAGTTGATAATACTCTGGTTGGACAGCCAATTTCACCTCCCAGACGATTAACTCGTCATCTATATATCGCCCATACCAGAGTATATCAGAACTATAGGGATTTTGTACGTCAAAAATAAATTGGCTTTCCCACGATGAAACAAATAAATTTGCAATCGTGGGCGAAGAAGTGGCCCCCATAGGAGCACTCATATGAGAGATGGAGCCTTGATTTCCCAAGCCTCTGGGTCGAGGGGCACTAGCAAAGTCATCTTCCTCATCTTCCTCCTCCGCCTCAATTCGCGCCATACCTCTTTCCAAGGCAGGGACGTCTGTTAAATCGGTGTCTAGGAAATACATCTTCCTCCTCCGCCTCCGCTTCCTCCGGCACAGTTCAACACAGCCCTGACTTGCCTCAGATGATTGCCACCTCTGAGAGCTGAGGCGCCGCCTGCACTAGCCCTGGACCCCGAAACCCACTGCTTAATGAAGACCGATTAAATTGTGAAATGTCGGGCCTTGTGGATTCGACGGAGAGAAAGTCTCGTGTTCAGCATCTGTGTCCATCTCCTTCTCCGTCGATGGCTGGACCTGATGTTTCTAGAGTGTCCAACGATCCGTTCCAGAACTAAGATCGACCACAATGCTCATGCTGACAAGGGCATCGATCCGCACTGACCATTTTGGTGGCGTCTTCCAAAACTGGCAAGGATGGTGCAGAGCTTCTTTCACTGCCTCACTCGCGGTGGCTCAACACCCCGAGGTCCGCACCGCTGCTTTGTTCAGGCCATGTGTCACTTCGTTACTGCGTAATGGCATTTGCGCTGCTGCCACAATCGCTGGAGGATGTGGGGGGGGGTGGAATTCCAGCGTGTTGCACGTCAACAATGCGACGGTTAACTGGGTGGCCGATACTGACGCTGCAAACACAAGCCAGGAGGGGAGGAAGCAGGGAGCGATACGGCGGAAGTGCGAACTCAGACCTCGAGCCTTCTTCAGCAGGCAGTCAGACCCGGGTAGCTCTTTTTGAAATTTTGGACGAGAGGTTTCTTGACATTGTGCCAGGCAAGGGATGTGTCCAGCCTACCGACTTAAGGGCGGCCAGAAGTATTTAGTCCGTTATCGCACACCACCTTGCCTGGCACAGGTTCTTGTCACCCAGCCAGCGCTCCGGTCTCTTTCTCTTTTTTTTTGTTGCAGTGAGGCGTCCACAGCTCCTGACCTTGTGTGGGGACGGTCTGGCTAAGACAGGATTAATTTCAATAACGGCTTGGTTTCTATGGGCCGTGATGCCACCAGAGGACCTTGGGGGAAAGAGCCCTGCACCATCCCTCCAGTTTGTAGAGCATGCGTCCACGAGCCTGAGAGCCTCCGTCACCCCCAGAGACATCCACCCAGCTTCACCCAGTGAGCTGTTACAGAGTTTAGTGGCCTTGTGCGTGCTTATAGTCCATGTGTCGGTGGTCAGATGGACTTTTCCGGTCACAGATTGGCAGAACAACGCGCTTGATAATTTTAGATGTCACGTGTCTGGCAGGGCAGGGTCGGCTTTTTTGCAAATGAAATGCCTGTCGGTCATCTTGTATTGGGGGCATGGCGAGGGCAATGACGTGGGATCCCATCTGTGTCCACAGACGTAAGGCAACATTTCCAAGGCCAAAAGCCTGGCAATGCCGACATTAGGCTTTTTGGCTTTTGGGATGGTTTGGGTGAAGTGATTCTTTGCTCCCAAACTGGTTAGACAGAAGGCATGTTGCTGGGATGGCCGCTGTTACGGGCCGTGCCGGTCGTCAAAACACTGGCGGGAGGAGAAGGGGTAGGATGGGTCTCTGGTGGTTGCTGGTGGTACTCGGGAGACGGTGCGAGGCTGAAGCGGAGGCTGATCCCTGATCATGACTCTGAGAGGACATGGGCAGCTGAGGAACGCTTGGTGGTGGCGGAGGAGGAGGAGGCGGAGACAGACGGGTGTGACAGTGGTTGGAGGCCCGCGTTGGTTCTGGCTTTTTTGGCCAGTGTTGCCTCCAATTTAAACTCATGCATTCGCTGCATGTGCTTGACCATGTTGGTGGTGGTTTACCACTTAAGGTTATTGCCTCTACTATGCGGTTTTACGGCAAAAGGCGGCATTTTGACATCGCTGGGTGAATCAGAGGCTTGTCAAAGAAGGCCCAAGGCTTGAGAGGTCCTGGACCTTTTTGGATGGGATAAGTGAAGGAGCGGGGTTTGCGCTGACCGTGGCTGCGGAATCTTATCAGCGGACTTCTGCGACCGCCACCTCTCCCTTTTTGGGGCGGGACCCGTATTGACACTACCCCATCGTCTTCCTCTTGTCCACTGATGAAGCATCGCTCGCAAGCAAATCTGCGGAAAAGGACCAGGATGGATCCACAAATGTTCATCATCATCTTCTTCAACACAGGTGACTTGGTCGTTACTGATATTCTGCATCCCAGATAGCTGCGGGCTACAAGCAAGGGGCACTGAAGGCGTTGCCAGACCGCCCGGATTTTTTACCGATTTGACCGGCTTCCTTCTCCTCCTTGATGGCATCAGTAACTGGGCATCAGGAGCAGACTAAATCATCCTCTTGATCTTTTAACATGCCTTCTGACCCCAAAAACCGCATTTTGTCATAAAGAGGTATTCAGTAAATGGATTATCACAGTGGTGGGTACACGAGTTGACCATTTTGGGCTGCCTTCGCTTCATGTTGGACGGATGACGATGTGCTGATGATGACATTTGTGGCCGGGAATGGGAGGACGAGAGGTAGGACTGCTGGATGCAGGTTGCATTACCACTGAAGGAACAGATTGGCGACCACTGTTCATTACTGGAGATTCACAGGGCCTGACCCGCGATGTCCAGGGACCTGACGGTCCTGCTACCGATGATCCGCTGGCATGCGTGAATGTTGCCAGCACTGGTAGGGAGCACCTACTCTGGTTACCTCTTCTCCATGTGCTACCCCCTCTTTGTCTCTTACCACTGAAATTTCGCTCCATGTTAAGAAATATAAAAATTTGAGATGTATGATTAGTTTTGGAAAGTCTATTATTAAACAGCGGCAAAATCCACAGCTATTTATCAAATCCCTCTATCAAAACAAAATTGCTGGATTCAAATTTAACAAACTGGACTGGGCAAAAGTGCAAAAATACACGTATCTGTTATGTTTTCGTATAATACAAGTTGTTTGTGGTACCGTTCAAATTCATCTGTGGTGACTATAAAATTGCTGTATAAGTTATAAGTGCATGCTATCTGAATGAACAAAGCTGCAGTGCGCCAAAGTCAAAAATTCTGTATCTGTTAGTGATTCGGATGATACAAGGTATTTTTGGACCTTTCAATTCACCTGTGGTGGACTAGTGTCTGTGGTTGAGGCAATCCCAGTAAAGAAACAGTAAGTTTCCTTTCCATAAAACCAAATAACTAGTGTTGGAGCGATTTTTATCGACAAAAGTGAAATATCGGCAGGTTTTTATGGTGATCGTAATTTCCAGATCATTCGTTAATTATTGTTAAAATCTGAGCCATCATCATTAAGATCGCGCCTTTTTCGGGCTTCCTGTAATTTTTGGCGGCCAGCAATATCATATTATAGAATAGTGCAGGGTGAGATGTGTGATGCGGACGTCATGACTGGGATGTGTATGGGTTGCGATTGGCTGGAAAAATCACATGACCACGTTGTTACATAGAACATGCGTTTCCTGTTTCAGACCTCTGTGTCTCTCAGCGTCTCATATATTTTTTTTTTTCTTTTTTTTTTTTTCTTTTTTTCTTTGTTTTTTTTTTTTTTGTTTTTTTGGGGTAGGACGTGCGCTCTGCCTGTGGCCCACACAGCGCAGCGGAAATTAGTCTTTTCTGCACAGAGAACCTCTATATTAGCTGTGACCTTCCAATTTAGTTAGTTTAGAGATTTTAACATTTTATGTAGTTGCTATGAGAATTTTAAGCATGCATCTACCGGTGTAAAGTCACGGCGGATGGGAGCGGGGGGGGGGGGGGCCCCGCTCGGGGAGAACACAGACTAACTCTATCTATAAAGGAACATTGGATAAAGTTTCACCAAGATCTTAGGGTTGATATTGTAGTGGAATATCTTTTTTTTTATTAACAGTTTGCTATTGAAGTATTACTTGGGATTTGGGCAGCCTGAAATTACTATTTGGATAAACTATAATTTTAGTAACTGCAGGTCTCTTTGGTTTAGCTGACAAAAACTCCACTTTTTTTATCAGTATACATTTCAGATAGGTGTTCAATTTTACCCATTACCCTGTGACTGATGATATAATTCCAACCTTGCACTTAAATTACAAACTCAGCATATCTTGTAGTCAAGCACAGGGTGTTTGTTGCCAAAATACCGTGTATTTGTTCGTAAACATCTCGCTTACGTGTTTTTTGGACTTTCGCGGCCACCCAGCACTGTTTCATTGACGCAGCATTATAGTAAATCTTAATAACTGCAATTCTATATTCACCACAGGTGAATTGAAAGGTTGCAAAAAATACGTTTTATTATATCAAAAACATAACAGTTACGTGTTTTTTGAACTTTTGCGCACCCAGCACTGTTCAATGACGCGCTTCTACGGTAAATTCTTAAAACAGCAATTTATATTCACCACAGGGTGAATTGAAGGTGCAAAAAATACCGTTTATTAATCAATAACATAACAGTTCGTGTTTTTTTGACTTTTTGCGCACCCAGCACTGTTCATTGACGCAGCATCTACGTTTAAATACTTAAAAACAGCAATTCTATATTCACCAAGGTGAATTGTATGGGCAAAAATTACCGTTTATTTTTATCAAAACATAACAGTTACGTTGTTTTTTGACTTTTGCGCACCCAGCACTGTTCATTGATCGCAGCATCTACGTAATCTTAAAACAAGCAATTCTATTTTTCAACACAGGTGAATTGAAAGGTGCCAAAAAAAATACCGTTTTTTATACTCAAAACATAAAGTTAACTGTTTTTTGATTTGCGCGCACCCTGCCACTGTTCATTGACGCAGATTATACGTAAATCTTTAAAACAGCAATTCTATATTCACCAAGGTGAATTGAAAATAGATGCAAAATATACCGTTTATTATATCAAAACATAAACAGTTACGTGTTTTTTTGTCTTTTGCGCACCCAGCACTGTTCATTGACGCAGCATCTATGTAAATCTTAAACAGCAAATTCTATATTCACCACAGGTGATTTGAAAGGTGAAATAATTACGTTTATTATTTCAAAAACATAAACTGTTATCGTGTTTTTTGACTTTGCGCATCAGCACTGTTCTTTGACGCACGATCTACGTAAATCTTAAAACAGCAATTCTATATTCACCACAGGTGAATTGAAAGGTGCAAAAAAAAAATACCGTTTATTATATCAAAAATAACAGTTTACGTGTTTTTTGACTTTGCGCACCCAGCTCTGTTCTTTGACGCAGCATCTACGTAAATTTTAAAGCAGCAATTCTGTATTCACCACAGGGTGATTTGAAAAGGTGCTAAAAACTACCGTTTATTATATCAAAACATAAACAGTTACGTGTTTTTGAATTTTGCCGCACCCTGCACTGTTCTTTGACGAAGCATCACGTAAACTCTTAAACCAGCATATTCTAATTCACGCACAGGTGAATTGAATGGTGCATATAAAATACCGTTTTTTATATCAAAACATAAAGTTACGTGTTTTTTGCTTTTGCGCAACCAGCCCAATGTTCATCTGGACGCAGCATTCGTACAATCTTAAAACAGCAATTTTCTTATATTCACCACAGGTGATTGAAAGGTGCAAAAATTAACGTTTATTATTTCTAAACTTACCAGTAACGTGTTTTTTGACTTTTGCGCACCCAGCACTGTTCATGAACGCAGCATTTATCGTTAAATTTAAAAAGCTTTCTATATTCACAACAGGTGAATTGATAAGGTGCAATAAATTAGTTTTTTATATCAAAACATAACAGTACGTGTTTTTTGACTTTTGCGCACCACGCACTGTTCATTGATGCAGATCTACGTAACATCTTATTACAGCTATTCTATATTCACTCAGGTGAATTGTATAGGTGCAAAAAATACGTTTATTATACCATAAACATAACAGATACGTGTTTTTTTGGAAATTTTGCCCAGTCCAGATTTGTTGTAGACACTTGTAGTTAAATTTCAATCAGCAATTTGGTTTTGATTAGAGGGATTGAGATTAGCTGTGATTTGCCGTCCTTTTAATAAGAGACTTTCAAAAACTATTCCATACTTCTCAAATTTTATATTTATGAACATGGAGCGAAATTGCTGGTGGTATAGCGAGCCAAAAGAGGGGGGTAGCACTGGTGGTAGTTGGTTACGAGAGAAGGTGCTCCTTCCAGTGCTGGCGGCAACACGCATGCCAGCGGCCGTCAAGTTGAAGGACGTCAGGCCTGTCATCGCTGGGTTCAGGGCACAGTGAATTCTAAGTATCGACAAATCGTCGCCAATCTGTCCCTTCAGTGGTTAATGCAACCTGGCATTAGCAGTCTTACCTCCTCGTCCGCGCAGTCACGGCCACAAATGTCGTCTCTAGCATCTTCAGGCATCCGGTCCAAAAATGATAGCTAGCCCAAATGTCATCTCGTGTACCCACCACTGTGGTAATCCATTGTCTGATGACCTCTTTGATGACATAAACTGCGGTTGGGGTCTGAGGCACTGTTAAATAGATCAAGAGGATGATTTAGTCTGCTCTGACGCCCAGTTACTGATGCCATCAGAGGAGGTGAAGGAAGCCGGTCAATCGGCAAAAATCCCGGGCGGTCGGCAACGCCTTGCAGTGCCCCTTGCTTGTAGCCCGCAGCTTCTGGATGCAGAAAGTCAGGACGACCAAGTCACCTGTGTTGATGAGGATGATGATGACGACATTGCGGATCCATCCTGGTCTTTTCCTCAGAATTTGCTTGCGAGCGCTTCATCAGTGGACGAGGAGGAAGACGATTTAGGGTAGTGTCAATACGGGTCCCGCCACAAAAAGGGAGAGGGCGGTCGCAGAAGTCCGCTGATATGATTCCGCCAGCCACGGTCAGCGCAAACCCCGCTCCTCGCTTATCGCCGTCAAAAAGGTCCAGGACCTCTTCAAGCCTGGGCCTTCTTTTGCAAGCCTCTGATTCAACAGCGATGTCATATGCCGCCTTTGCCGTAACGCGATAAGTAAGAGGCAGAACTTAAGTGTTAACCACACCAACATGTCTAGTCACATGCAGCGAATGCATGATGTTGAAATGGAGGAAACACTTGGCCAATATAAAAGGCCAGGACCGACGCCGGCTAACATGTTCACACCTTTTGTCTCCGCTCTCCTCCTCCGACACACAAGCGTTCCTCAGATGCCTGTCTCTCAGAGTCATGATCAGGGATCAGCCTCCGCTCAGCCTCTCACCGTTCGCCCGAGAGTACACCAGCACACTAGAGACCATCTACCCTTCTCTTCCGCAGTTTTGACCGACTGCATGCCGTTACAGCGGCCAGTCTAGCAGCCAGCTTCTGTCTTTCAGGTTTGGGAGCAGAAGAAACACTTTAACCCAAAACCATCCCAAAGCCAAATGCCTGAATGTCTGGCATTGCCAGGCTTTTGGCCTTGGAATGTTGCCTTTCCGTCTGGGTTGGACACACGATGGGGGGTTCGCCACGTAATGGGCCTCGCCATGCCCGATACCAGATGCCGAGAGGCATTTATTTGCCAGAAAGCCGTCCCTGCCCAGTGCCAGACCACGTAGTCATCTAAAATTTAAGCGCGTTGTCTGCATCTGTGTCCGGAATAAGTCCAATTCACACCGACAACATGGACTAGTAAGCACGGCCAAGGACGCTTTATATTGTGACAGCTCACTGGGTGAGTGGGTGGATGTCTTGGGGGTGCGGTGGCTCTCAGGCTCGGCGCACGTCTCAAAACCGCCAGGGTTGGTTGCAGGGCTCTTTCCCCCAAGTCTCTGGTGCATCAGTGCCAGAGACACCAGCCGTGTTGAAATTATATACTGCTTGGAGACAGTCCACACACAGGTCAGGAGCTGTGGACCAGGCACTAAGCACGAGGACCGAGCGATGGCTGGGTGTCAAGAACTTGTGCCAGGCAAGGTTGTGTGCGATCACGGGCGAAATTCTGCTGGCCGCCTTAAGATCGTAGGCGGAGCACATCACCTTGCCTGGCAAATGTCATGAACCTTGTCGTCCAGAGAATTTCTAAAGAAGCTACACGGGTCTGGACTGCCTCTGAAGAAGGCTCGAGGTCTGAGTTCGCACTTCCGCGTGTTCGCACCCTGCTTCAGTCCCGACTGGCGCGTGTGCAGCGTCAGTCGGCCAATCCCGTCAAACCGTCTCATGTGTGACAGTTGGCAACTCGCTGAATTCACCCTCCATATGCTCCAGAGTCTTGTGGCAGCAGGCAATGCCATACGCTGTACGAAGTGACACATGGCCTGACAAGCAGGGTACGGAACTCGGGGTGTTGAACCACGAGAGTGGAGGCAGGTGAAAGGAGCTCTGCACCATCCGTGACAGGTTGAAGAAGCCACAAAATGGTCGTGCGGACATATGCACCTTGTTCAGCATGAGCATTGTGGTGATTTAGTTCTGAACGATCGTTGGGACACTCTGAAACAAACAGGTCACGCCAGCGACGAGATGAGGAGACGGACACAGATGCAGACTCGGAGCCTTTTCTCTCGTCAATCCACAAAGGCCCGACAGTTTCACAATTTCATCGGTCTTCATTAGGCAGTGGTTCGGGTTCCCCAGAGCTAGTGCCAAGGTGGCGCATCAGCTCTCAGGGTGCATCATTCTCAGGCAAGTCAGGGCTGTGTTGAAGCTGTGCCGGAGGCAGCGGAGTGAGGGAGGAGGTAAGTATTCCTAGACCACAGTGTACCGACGTCCCGGCCTGGAAAAGAGGTTGGCTGCGAATTTGAGGCGGAGGAGGAAGAGGAGGATGATCAGTTTTGGCTGTGCCCCTCCGACCCAGAGGCTTGGGAAATCAAGGCTCATCTACTCACATGAGTGCTTGGATGCTCCCATTGCATCCTACATGATCTAGCATTAAGCATCAAAATGAACAACAGGTAATTGGGGTGGCCACCCTCTGGATCCCGGTACAAAACAAAAATCATCACGTTCCTTCCACCCACAAAGAGAGAGTAAATGCAGGAAATGGAGACTTGCTGATTGATCAACTGGAGGGACATCTGTTGGTCGCTTCACGTTCCCCAAATGTCACGGTGGAACACATCGCGACGTGACAGACAGTTAGAGTGCCAAGTAAGGCGTTGCGGCAGCAGCATGGCACGTTAGGCAGAAGCCTAATGGGGTGGACCTCTGGCAATCAATGTTTACCCCTCACCAACGCATATGCAATGCAGGCACAACATCCAACACACTTAGATCAGCTTAGAAGATTCATGGTGCACGACTTCTGCGTCTCAACACGTGTTTTAGTATGTGTTCCGGACCCAATAGCTTCTGGGTATCCAAAATGCGAATGGCCCGAGCTGGCTCGTCACGCCATAGAGGTGTTGTCCTGCCAGCAGCCTGCGTCATTATCTGAGCGGACCCTTCAAATAACAGCTGGGGAGTCATTACATGACAAACGCATCCGGCTTTCCACAGATAATGTGGATCGTTTGACTCTTCATCAAGATGAATCAGGCATGGATCTCTGATGATGTTGTGGCCCCAATTGCCGAGGTCACCGATTAGTTGCCAGTTACTTCACATTCCCCCCCATTTTCAAACAGAAATGGTCTCTTGAAAACTTTTTTTTTAAAATGATCATTTCTTACTGCAATTTTTTTATTCTCTTTCCATACAGTTCATTTTGTAGTTTTGTGTGAGGAGACTGGTTAAAAGACTGCAAGGTTTCATGACAACACGTATTACATTTACTCAATTTAACTTAAGAAGTTTTCGCATTGTCAATGGCTTTGAGGTCATGTTGCATTGAGATTCAGCAATAATCATGGTCCTTTGGAACAGAAATGTGAATTCTAAGTGGCATTTCTCCTCACAATTTTAATAGTGTTGTTTGAAGAAGTCATATTATAATTTTTTTGGGGTCATGTAGCTGTGAGATACAAGCAATAATCATGGTCCTTTGTACAGAAAATGTGGATTCTAAGTGGCATTTCTCCTCAACAATTTTTAACAGTGTGAGAGTAATTTTTTTAATTTTTTGGGTCTGCTTGCTTTGAATGCAGCAATACTACAGGTACCTATTATAAAAAAAAATGTTGTTTCTAACAGAATTTGTTTTCCCAATTGACCAAAAGTGGCTCAAGGGTTCATGCTTTGAATTTTGGGGGCATTTTGCTGTGACATGCAGCCTATACTACCAGGTCTATTCTAAAAATGTGTGTTTCTAACAGACATTTGTTCTTCAAATCGACCAAAGTGGTCTCATATGGGTCATGCTTGAATTTTTTTGGGGGCATTGTTTCTTTTTTTGCTGTGATCATGCAGCTATATTACAGGGTCCTATTCTAAAAAATGTTGTTTTCTAACAGAACAGTTGTTCTTCACAATTGAACAAAGTGGCTTTCAAGGGTAATGCTTTGAATTTTTGGGGGCATTTTGCTGTGACATGCAGCTTATAATACAGGTATTTTCTAATCTAATGTTGTTTCTAACAGACATTTGTTCTTCACAATTGGACCAAGTGGTCCAAGGGTCATGTTTGAATTTTTGGGGGACCATTTTGCTGTGAATGCAGCTATACTAAGGTCCTAATCTAAAAAATGTTGTTTTCTAACAGACATTTGTTCTTCAACAATTGTCATGAGGGCTCAAGGGGTAGATGGTGCTGTCAGAAACAGGTATAGGTAGGACATTGTTAATGGACACATATTGCAAAATGACTTGTTTTTGCAAGATCGTTAACATTAGCTTATCAATCCCTGTATGGAAACCCATTTAATACAATGAAAAAAAGAGAAACAAAGGACATGGTGGGATCCATTCCTATTTTAAAATGTGTTTCTAGAATTAAAGTACTAAAAAATAACTTGCATGTACAAAATAGCTGTTAAAAAAATTCCTCTGAATTGTACAAGGTGAGGTACAGGAAAACTTGCCCGATGTAGGGTTATTCAGAGGACATGGAGTATGGAGCAGGACAGAGAACAAAGTACAGAGACCATTTCTCCAGATCACGTTGAGTAAATGAGGAAAAAGAATGCCAAGATAAAGGGCACCTGGGTGTGAACAGGATCGTTACACCACCAGTATTTCCAAGTGAAGCTTCAATAGGTCCCACTCATACGGGAGGGGGCAAGCGTACCCAGGTATTGACTGTGTACGAGAGAGGCGGAGTTCTCACAATTCGCTTCGCACTTCTGCTTCAGCACGACAGTTTTCGTTGCATGCGTCATCAGGGCATTTTAACCTGCGTGTTAAAATAGATGACGGACC
This sequence comes from Phyllomedusa bahiana, assembly GCA_025379985.1. Taxonomy (NCBI): domain Eukaryota; kingdom Metazoa; phylum Chordata; class Amphibia; order Anura; family Hylidae; genus Phyllomedusa; species Phyllomedusa bahiana. Next base: position 83,525 of record JAODAL010004338.1, on the reverse strand, counting down.
CAGCCTGGGCCTTTCACCGCACCCACTGTAACTCCGGCCACTTGGTCATGGTGTGGCCCCAGGGACACGGTATAGTCAATCGTTCCCAGGTGAAACTAAATGGTGGTTGAAAGACTCCTTTTTCCGGCACTTTTAAATGTAGGGGTCATGCAGGTTTGGGGTCATGCTGTGGCCCAGGAAACAGGTATAGTCAATGTCCAGTGAAACTAAAATGGTGTTGAAAAGACTCCTCTTTTCCGGCCAACTTTTTAATGTGGGGGGGTCATGCACGGTTTGGGGCTCCTGCTGTGGCCCAGGACAGTATAGTCATCGTCCAGTGAAATAAAATGGTGGTTGAAAGACTCTTTTTCGGCAATTTTTAAATGTGTGGGTCATGCAGGTTGGGGCTCATGATGTGGCCAGGACTGGTATAGTCAATGTCCAGTGAACTAAAATGGTGGTTGAAAGACTCCTTTTTCCGGCACTTTTAATTTGGTGGGGGTCATGCAGGTTTTGGGGTCATGCTTGTGGCCTGGACGGTATGTCAATGTCCAGTGGAAACTAAAAATATGGTGGTTGAAAAGACTCCTTTTTCCGGCTACTTTTTAATGTGGTGGTACATTGCAGGTTTGGGGCTCATGTGTGGCCTAGGACAGTATGTCAATGTCAGTTCAACTAAATGGGCTGGGTTGAAAGACTCATTTTCCGGCACTTTTTAATGTGTTGGGGGGTCATGCAGGTTTGGGGCTCATGCTGTGGCCCAGGACAGGTATAGTTTCAAATGTCCAGTTCAAACTAAAATGGGTGGTTGAAAGACTCCTTTTTCCGGCACTTTTAAATTGTGGGGGTTTCATGCAGGTTTGGGGCTATGCGTGGGCCTGGCCAGGTATAGTCAATGTCCAGTTCACTAAAATGGTGATGGTTGAAAGACTCTTTTTCCGGCAGTTCTTAAATGTGGTGTCATGCAGGTTTGGGGGCTCATGCTGTGGGCCAGGACAGGTATAGTCAATGTCCCAGTGATAACTAAAATGGTGGTGTAAGATCCATTTTCCTGCACTTTTAATTGTGGGGTCAATACAGGTTTGGGGCTCATGCTTGGCCCTCGGACAGTATAGGTCAATGTCTCCAGTGAAATATAAAATGAGTGGTGGTGAAAGACTTCTTTTTACGGATTTTTAAAATGTGGGGTCATGCAAGGTTTGGGGCTCTTGCTGTGGCCAGGGACAAGTATAGTCAATGTCCAGTTAAACATAAAAATGGTGGTTGAAGGACTCCCCTTTTTCGGCACTTTTTAAAATGTGCGGGTCTATGCAGGTTTGGGGGCTCATGTGTGGCCAGGGTCAGTATAGTCAATGTCAGTGAAACTAAAATGGTTGATTGAAAGATCACTTTTTCGGCATTTTTAATGTGGGGGTCATGCGGTTGGGGCTCATGCTGTGGCCCAGGACAGGTTTAGTCAATTTCAGTGAATCTAGATGGTGGTTGATGAAAGACTACTTTTTCTCGGAATTTTTAAATGGCGGGTCTGCAGGTTTGGGGCTCTTGCTGTGGCCCCAGGACATGTATAGTCAATGTCCAGTTCACTAAAATTGTGGTGAAAAGACTCCTTTTCCGGCACTTTTAAATTGGGGGTAGTGCAGGATTGGGGCTCTTGAGGGCGCCAGGAAGGTATAGTCAATGTCCAGTGAAACTAAAATGTGGTTGAAAGAACTCCTTTTTCGTGGCACTTTTTAATTGTGGTGGGTCATACAGGTTTGGGGCTACATCTAACTGTGGCCCCAGGACAGGTATAGTCAAGGTCAGGAATCTAAAATGGTGGGTGAAAGACTTCTTTTCGGCATTTTTAAATGTCGGGGGGTCATGCAGGTTTGGGCTCATGCTGTGGTCCCAGGACGGTATATTCAAAGTCCAGTTCAACTAAAATGGTCGGTTGACAAGATCTCCTTTTTCCGGGGCACTTTTTACATGTGCGGGTCAGGGAGGTTTGGGGCTCTTGCTGTGCCAGGACAGGTATAGTCAATGTCAGTGAAACTAAAATGGTGATGAAAGACTCCTTTCCGGACTTTTTAAATGTGGGGTCATGAGGTTTGGGGCTCAATGCTGTGGCCAGGACAGGTATAGTCAATGTCAGTGAATAAGATGTTGGTTGAAAGACTCCTTTTTACGGCACTTTTAAATGTTGGGGTCATGTCAGTTTGGGGCTTCATGCTGTGGCCCAGGACAGTATAGTCAATTGTCCAGTCAACTAAAATGGTGGTTGAAAGACTCCTTTTTCCGGCATTTTTAAATGACGGGGGTCATACCGGTTTGGGGGCTCATGCTGTGGCCCTCAGGACAGGTATAGTCAATGTCCAGTGATCTAAAATGTGGTTGAAAAGACTCTTTTTCGGGCACTTTTTAAATGTGGGGGTCATGCAGGTTTGGGCTCATGCTGTGGCCAGGACACGGTATAGTCATGTCCAGTTCCAAAAAATGGTGGTTGAAAGACTCCTTTTCAGGCACTTTTTAACTATGTGCGGGTCATGCTGGATTTGGGCTCATGCTGTGGCCAGGACATGGTATAAGGTCATATGTCCAGTGAAACTAACAATGGTGATGAAAGATCTCCTTCTCCGGCACTTTTTAAAATGTGGGGGGTCATGCAGGTTTGGGGCTCATGCTGTGGCCCAGACAGGTATAGTTCAAGGTCCAGTGAAACTATGTTGGTGGTTGAAAAGACTCCTTTTTTACCAGCACTTTTTAATATGTGGGGGTCATGCCAGGTTTGGGCTCATGCTGTGCCCAGGACAGGTATAGTCAAGAATGTCAGTTCAACTATAAATGGTGGTTTGAAAGGGACTCCTTTTTCTCGGCACTTTTTAATGTGGGGTTAACAGTTTGGGGCTCCATTGCAGTGGCCCAGGACAGGTAAGTCAATGTCAAGTGAATCTAAATGGTGGTTGAAACTCCTTTTTCTCGGACACTTCTTTAAATGTGGGGAGTCATGCAGGTTTGGGGCTCATGCGTGGCCCAGGACAGGTATAGTCAATGTCCAGTTCAACTTAAAATGCGTGGTTGAAAGATCCTTTTTCCGGCATTTAATTTAAATGTGGGGGTCATGCAGGTTTGGGGCTCATTGCTGTGCCCAGGACAGGTATAGTCAATGTCCATAGTGAAACTAAATATGTTATTGAAAGACTCCTTTTTCCGGAACTTTTTAATGTGGGGGGCAATGCAGGTTTGGGGCTATGCTAGTGGACCGAGGGTCAGGTGTAGTCAATGTCCAGTGAAACACTAAGATGGTGGTGAAAGACTCCTTTTTCGGCACTTTTTAAATGTGGGGGTATAAGGTTTGGGGCTCATGCTGTGGGCCCAGGACAGGTATAGTCAATGTGACGTGAATTAAAATGGTGGTTGAAAGACTCCTTTTCCGGCAACTTTTTTAATTGTGTGGGTCATGCAGTTTGGGGCTCATGATGTGCCCAGGACAGTATAGTATTGTCCAGTTCAACTAAAATGGTGGTGAAAGACTCCTTTTCGGCACTTTTTTAAATGTGCGGGTCATGCAGGTTTGGGGTCATCTGCTGTGGCCCCAGGGACAGGTATAGTCAATGTCCAGTTCAACTAAAATGGTGGTTGAACGACTCTTTTCCGACCTTTTTAAATGTGCGGGTTATGCAAGGTTTGGGGATCAAGATGTGGCCAGGACATGTATCGTCAATGTCAGTGAAACTAAAATGGGTGATTGAAAGATCTTTGTTCCACGGCCACTTTTTAAATGTGGGGGTCATGCAGGTTTGGGGGCTCATGCTGCGTTCCCAGGGACAGGATTAATCAATGTCCAGTTCAAGTAACAGATGGTGCAAATGCATTACTGCCGTTCTGGCACTTTCTTATTTGTGGGTGATGCAGGTTTAAGGGTCAGGCTGTGGTAAAAGACAGGGATAGAAAATTTGGTCTGTGACTTTTTTTCTGTGACTTTTATAACCTAAATGGGGTTGCCCAAGATGTAGCAGTATCCATTTGACTGTTGTGGATGTTAATTTCAGCTTTTTCCAGCCTTTTTTTGGGTGTAAAAAATGAAGGTGTTGTTGCTTCCCTAGACTTTAATGGTCATCGCGCATAATCGGGTGCTCACTATCGGAAAAACCTTTATCGATAGCGGCCGACTATCGACTATCGATCGATCTCGATAGCCAACGCAATAGCTCAACACTAATAACGATCTTTCTTACACACAGAACATTTTGAAGTTTGAAAATGGCAAATTTTTCACAATATTTTGATATTTTTCACAAATAAACAAGGATAGTTTGGACCACAATTTCTTACTAACTTAAATCCCAATATGTCATGAGAAAACATCCTCTTAATCACAGATAGATAGGTAAAAGTATCAAAAAGTTATTCTCACATAAAATGATATGTCAGATTTCAAAACTCGGGTTCTGTCAGGAAGGTCAAACTTGCTGCAGTGGTAAGGGGTTAAATTAGATGTGAAGCAGTTACTACCCTCTTTTCCCGAAAATAAGACAGTGTCTTATATTAATTTTTGCTCCTAAAGACGAGCTAAGACTTATTTGTAGGGGATGTTTTTTTTTCGATGAACAATAATTCACATTTTCATTTCATTTTCATGAACAAAGAAGGGTTAGTGGTGTCTGGTGTTAGGGTCAATGTTAAGTATAGGTCTGGGGAAAGATTTAGAAGGAGTTAGTTAAGGTCAGTTCTTGTTTACCGATGCTTTGCATCCAAATTAAAGTTATTTAAGTTGCTGTCCTCAGGCATATCTCTGCCATTGTTTGCTTTGTCATCCTACAACCTCCATCATCTCTTAGTGTTGTGTTAATGCATGCTTCCTTTTATGTTTTCTACAACTGCCTGGTTGGTTAAAATTTTCTGTACTAAATTTTTGGGGGTATCTTAATGCTGGGAACAACTATTAGGACCCGGAGAAGCAACTTCCCAAGGTAAAGTCTAGTTTTGTCAACTTGTGGGGTACCAGTACCATTACACTTATGTGAAACAAGAGACTTGACATCACCTCTTGTAAGCAGTACATCAAAATGAGTAGCTGGAGAGGGAGTGTGTTATGTATGTTTTTGAGAATTTTAATTGCCTTAGCAGGTCTGATAATTAAGTCACTGCTTTGCGTAAAAGGGAAGCTTTAACAAATATTGTGGTAGAAATTAACTTTCCTTCTATGCCTTCCAGGATTCCAATTCAGTAAAAAATAATATGATCCACTCGGAGGAGAATCAAATAAGCACAACACACTGCATTCTAAGAGATTTTGAAATATTAAAGGGGTGGGGAAAGTTTTTAGACCACAACCAGACAAAAAGTGGCTTTTTGGAAAGTTACCAAAACAATAGAAAAAAATAATAATGGAACATCTACTTGACATGTGATCAGAGCATGATATTAGTCACCTTGCACCCTTGGTAGAATATAAATTAAGACTATGCAGTAAGTGAGATTCTACTTCTCCCAAAATAAACTGACTTCTTCCAAAATAGACAGAAAATGGATTCCTTTTTCTTACAATATCTTGTGGGCATTCCATAAAAAGTTAATGAGTTTATAATGAGTGTATCTGTTAGGGCTCCGCTAGTGGCCATTTAAGGATTGTTGTTGTAGCCTTAGCCAGGATCTGGCTTGGTGCTTAGTAGGTTAAGCACTTGAGCCAATCCCTGGCTGGGGGGGGGGGGATTTAAACCTCTTACTGTCTGCTTGGCCATGTTGGTGATTGCTTCTGTGTCCTAGCTTCTGTTTGTGCTCTACTGTGCCGATTTTGCTGGTTTTTGCATTTTGGGCTGTCTTTCTGGTTGCATTCTTGTCTTGTCATTTTGTATTCTCTTGATGTGACCTCAGCCCATTTGACCATTCTCTATTTGTTGTCTGTTTGTGTCTGCTTCCCGTTTGTCTTCAGTTTATCCTTTTTGTTTTGTCACCAATTTATCAGGGAAGACGTTCAAGTGTGGGGTTGCCCTTCTCATGGTGGGTGCTCTGCCTACACAGGGCAAGTCAGGTCAGGATTAGGGTGTTCCTTACAGAATCACCAGACTATATTTTTTTTTCCCAGGACCCCAGTGGCAGAATTTTAGCTATTCTTTCTGATTGCTCTCTTGTCTTATCATTTGGTACTGCGTATTCTCCTGGTGTGACTTTGGCTCGTTTGACCATCCTCTATTTGTTGTCTGTTTGTGTCTGTTTCCTATTTGTCTCCCATTTATCCTCTATTTTTCACCTGTTTATCAGGCAATTGTTCAGGCAGAGGTTCGCATGTGGGGTCGCCCTTCTTGGGGCAGGTGTTCTGCCTAGGCAGGGCAAGCCAGGGTGAAATTAGGGCATCCCTTACAGTATCATTGAAGAGAAAGTAAAAGTCAAGTAGTTCAAATGTTTAGGTATTTTGACTGCGATTATCCTATGAGGTAAAGAAGACCTCTGGGAAGCTACAATGAAAATATCTTTAATGTGAAAAAAATGCAGTCTTGAAGACTATTTTCAAGTAGACCCCAAGGCTTCAGAAGTCCTGTTTATGGTATGGTCCAGTGGGCCAAATGCTGTGTTAAACTGCAGGTGGTGTGGAATAAGTTCAAAAGGAAGGGTTTTTGATTTCCTAAAGTTGATGTAATTAGCAGTCCTATGTCAAACAAATTTACTCTAATGGCATCAAGTTCATCCTCAGTGAGGTGGAGGTGATACATTTTCACCCAAATTTTCTTGGGTTTACTTGTCACCAAAAGGCATTAGTACAGTTTTAAAAAAACTGCACCATTCTAGACATGTAGACTGCATGCAGGTTTTTGCGACAACCAACTTCTCTTTTCTTAGGACACATGAGACTACCTCAAAAGTTGGAATTTTTTGAGAAAAAGTAGCAGTAGAGTGAATAAATGAGCAAGTGTCTATCATTTCTACCCCAGTGTCCTGATCATCCAATACATAGAACTTAGGTCTCAGTTTGGTAGGGCTACTGATAGAGGGAGAGCCAGTTTGCTTTTTCTTACTTTTAGAGGCAATCCACCCTACTACTTCTATGCCATAGTATCTAGTGAGACCTTACTGCTGTATATGTGTCTCTGATGCTTAAAAGCCTCAATATCATGCTGTACTTATACCACAATAAGCTTTATCCAGTAGTTCTCGGCTGGAAGACTGGTAGAAGAAAACTTGCCTTGTGAGGTGCCAGGCCCAATATGAAAAAAAAAGAAGCCCTTTAAATACTTGGGCGGGCTTTTTTGGGGTCATGTCATTTTTGGGAAGGTGTACAGGCTTTAAAAGCCTGTAGTCATTGGTTACTTAAAAGAAGAGGTCAGTTGCAGACCTATACTAAAGAGCTGCCATCTTAAACTGAGACAAAACATGTCCCCCGGTATTTACAGTTCAAAAAGTTTGTAATAGTTAACTCATACTCCAAAAAGAGCATGGGTGGCATCCTAACAGTGATAAAAAAAAATTATGTGTAGAATATAGATTATGTGCACAGAATAAATTTAACATTATTCTTAAGCTTTGTGTCCTCTAATAATTGTATTACCCTTGCTAGAGTGAATTGGCTGAGCTAAAGATGATCATGTTAATAAATAATTATAGATGAAGTATTATATTCATTAAAAAAAAGGGTTTTTAGCTTTCGTGACTGGAGGCTAAACTCATTCAGTATATTCTCAATAAGTTATTAACCACTGATTTTAGCAACTTATAAGAAATTTAACATGGATTAGAGTTGGTTAAAAAAGTGAAAGTATAAGGATTACACTTTTTTTGGGTGCTTTTAATTTTAACCCCCCCCCCCCCCAAAATAATTCACAATTTAGAAAACTGTCTTGGCTAAAACTTTTTTTGTTGCCTAAAAACAAATCAGGCCCCCCTACATTTCATTAGTGTCTGAAAGAAGAAAGGGGGTGCTCTGATTGGTTGTAGGGGCAAAAAAAAGTCTTAGACAAGACATTTTAAAACGTCCCCCAAAATTTTACGTTGGGCCCCTTTAAGGGTGATATTATGTTCCTATTTTTTTTGAAATGATAAAGGTGGATTTATCTTTTGCAGCAGCAAAATGAAGAAATTGTGAAATACATGATACTTTTCAACCAGATACTAGCACAAGGACAATAAATGGAAAAAGTTTTAGGTTCTAAATTTTTTTTTCAGTAGGGAAAATAAATTTAAAATTAAAACAAGTGAGGTATTTATTTGATTTATATTGTTTGCATAATGAGCTTTAAACAGGATCCATTTAGTTAAAGGGGTAATCTAAACACATTGGTAATCGTTACAAAAGTACTCAAAGATAAATAAAGACTAATACCAAACAAACTGCTGCTATGATATTGTGTGCACAAGCTTCATTAGGTTACCAACCACCTCCCTCTGCTCTAGCAGCAGTGGTCCAGATGATCCGGATTGTGACATCTCTTCCTGCTGTGTTTTATCAGCAGCACATGAGCTTGTTTATCCATCATGAAAAACTATAACCCTTTAGAGCTGGTTAGCCTTATGAACTGCTGTTTAAACCCTTGTAATGTTACATGGCAGCCATTCAGATGGTTTGGGGTCTTTTAATACAAGGAAAGCTGATCCACGAAAAACCCGCTAGGTGCAAAATTTTGGCCATTTGTCCATTTGTCGGCCCAAATATTTTTGTTAAGTTAACTAAGACTTAGGGCCCCGTTCACTGGCTTATTTTGCCCGGATTGGCGCGCTGCGCGCCGGATTTGCGTGCAGTAGGCCCAATCCTTCGAGTAATTCGGGAATCCACGCTCCCCATAAACAGGGGATTCCCGTTTCCCCTCCGTCCCCCCTCCAAACCGGACCGCCCCCTAAAAAATGCATTGTCAATGGGGCCCCGGGGAGGGCGCCCCCGCCCCGCTTGGGCCCCGCCCCCTTCCCTCCCTAATTCCGGCGGATTTTGGGAAACCGGCCCCCCCAAAAGCCGTGCCCCGGGCCTTTAATAATCCCCAGTGGCAGAAATTTTTCTTTTTCCCCAAGAGTGAATTTATCTGTGACGTGAACATGTTGTTACGGTTAAAAATTTAAAAAAAAAAAACCCCCACTGTATAATGTATTCTTAATTGTTACCAGGTGGAAGTGCTACAATATTTGAAATTCCCCTGCATTCCAAATTTTTGCAAATATAATAATTAAAAAGTGTACAGCCCCCCGTACTCTGACACCCTTAAATATAATCCAGTGTAACCAACTGCCTTTATAAGTCACCTAATTAGTGAATAGAGCACATCTACTTTGTAATTTACCCTCGGGAAAAATACGGGCTGTTTTGTGAAGGCCCAGAGGTTTTTTAGAGAAAAATTAAAAACAAAAAGGGGTTTGGGTTTAAAAAAAACCCAAAAGGGCAGCCCCCCAGGGCCCAAGGGTTTTGGGCCGGTTTTTTCACCCGGTTTGCGGTTTTTCAGCCGCCTAAAAAACCCGGCCGAAATTACCCCAAAAAAAGGAGCTCAAATTCCAAAACCTTTGCAGCACCCCCAAGCATTGGAGGTTTTTTTGCCGCCGGCGTTCCGCTAAAGGAAAACATTGTAAAGCACAACCCTTTGCCCGGGTTTTCTCGACGGAAACTGGTGCCCCTAAGGGGGAGGGGGGGGGGGGCTGTTCCCCCCCGTTTATCCCCAGAAAAAGCCGCCCCCCCCCCGCGGCCGTGGGGACGGGCAAAAAAACCAAAAAATTTACCGCCCGGAAAACCCGGCCGGTATTTGTCCTGTGCAGGGGGAAATTGCCCCCCTAAACCTGCACATTCATGGACCCACTTTTCAATCCTTTAATCTGTAAATTAAAGGAGTATGGCACAACGGGGCCAAACCCAAGATAGGGAAAAGTCCACCTAAACTAAACAGACAAGACAAGGGAGAACTAATTAGAGAAGCAGTAAAGAGGCCCATGGTAAATCTGGGGGAGCTGCAGAAAACCCAAAAGTCAGGTGGGAAAATTCTGTCACAGGAAAAATTTTTTAAACGTGTGCCCCACAAATTTTTCCTTTTTGGAACGGGGTGGCAAGAAAAAAACCATTTTTAAAAAAAATCATGAAAAAGCCCAAATTTACAAAAGATTTTTGCAGGGGGAACTTTCAAGCATGTGAAAGAATTGCCTGGTAAAAAGGAAAGCCCAAAAATCAAACCCCTTTTGCCCCCAAAGGGCCAAAAGTTTAGTAAAAAGGGAAAAGCCAACTTTGCGTATGCCCCGAACACACCTTTCCCCTACTGAAAAAGCAGGGCGGGTGGCAAATCATGCTTGGGGGGAGTCTTTACTTAACCCCCCCCCCCACTTTGGGGGCATAGGGTAAACGTCCCAAAGGGGGGAAAATGATTTCCCCCAAAATGGAAGTATGCATACTTCCGGGCGATCGACCCGGGCTTACCAGGCAAGCCCGCGAATGATCGCGACATGGAACCGGGGGAAAAATTACCGCTGGCCCCTCCCTTCATACCCCCCGGCCAGGGACCCCCGGGGCCGGGGTTTTTTAAAACATTTTCGATGTGCAACCTATCATGGTTGGGAAAAATAATGAACCCTGCAGGCAAAAAGGAAATTGAGCCCCCTGCTGCCTGCAACCCCTGGCACAGTGAGCGGCAGAAAAGGCGGGCCCCCTTGGCCCTTTCCCCGACCCCCCGGGATGCTTTTGAAAACTTTGGGGTAGTCTGGTGAAATCACCACCCCCAACAATGTTTGTGGGCATGGTAAACAGCGGTTCCCAAGGCGCCCAAAATACACAGCAGCAATTCTGTGTCCCCCACCCTTTAAATTGTCATGTTAGTTATTCACAAAATTGCGATTTTTGTTAATCCTGCCCAGCACAAAAAATTGGAAAACAAAAAGTGTTAAAAACTCATATAAAAGGGTCAAAGTTGTACCAATTAAAAACATCATTTTTTGGTTTTTAAAATTTTTCTCCGAAAAAAAAAATTTCCTTACAAGTTTCCTTGCATACGGAAAAAAAAAAATTTTTATGAGTTCAGAAGACGGGATGATAAATTTTGTTTTACCAATAAAATTTTTTTTTTTTTTTTTACAGTGTTTTAAAAAATAAAAAAAACAATATAAAGGGGGGAATCCCGAAAATTGTATCGCCCCAAGAGGAAAAGGGCTAACGGTCATGGTTTCGGGCACAGGGAGCGCTTTTTTAAAAAAAAAAATAAAAAAACAAAAATTTAGTATTTTTTTTCCCCCGGGCCCCCCAAAAAAAAGGGGTTTTAAAAAAACTGATAAAAAAATCTTGTCCCCTTTTATTTTGTAAACCCAAGTAAAAAAATAAAAAAAAAAACAAATTTTGGGTATGCTGTAATGTATCGACCCTCCCTGAGTAATACTAGCTTCTTTTATACTTCACAGTGACCGCTGAAAAAAATAAAAAACACAAACCGGGAATCCCTGTTTTTTTGTTAAAAATCCCCCCTCCCCCCTTAATAAAAAGTGATAAAAAGGCCCCATTGCATCCCTTTTAAGGGGTATAATAAAAAAAACAACTCATCCCAAAAAAAAACAAGCCCATAATCATTCCCGAAATAAAAAAAAACTGAAAAAGTTATGGCTATAGAAAAAGGAAACCCCTAAAAACAAAATTTTTTAAAAGGGACCAAATTTCTTTTGTTTTAAAAAAATTAAAACATAAAAAAAAACTATATAAAATTTTTAAAAAAAATTTTTTGCAATTGTCCCAAAACCCCCTTTAGTAAAGTTACCCCCATCATTGACATGCAGGGCGAACACTGAAAAAAAAATTTTTAAAACCCAAAAAAAAATGGGGGAAATTTGGGTTTCTCCCCCCCCCCCCCCCTCCCGTTTTAACATGGCCCAATGCAAAAAAAAAAAACTATGGAACACCTGGGGCCACCCCAAAATGCACAATAAACCCCTAGATGAGACCCCTGAGGGATGCTAAAACCCCAAAATGGGTTGATTTCGGGGAAAGGTTTCACCTCTTCGGGTTTATTTTGGAGGCTTTGAAATGCACATGACCCCCCCCCCAAAATTCGTTCTAAAACCCAAAAATAACGTTCCTTCCCCTCCTTTTTCCCCCCTGCTGTGCGCTCAAACACCCATTTTTAAACCAACATGTGGGGGTTTTGCCGAACTTGGGAAAATTTCATAACAAAATTTTTGGGTTTTGCTTTTTTCCCCGGGTTCCTTGAAAAAATTTAAAACATTTTCAGTAAAATTGAAGATTGTTGGAAAAAAATTTTTTTTTAAATTTTAACACCCTAACGCAAAAAAAATTTTTGGACACCCCTTTTTGGGGTGGGATGTACTCATTTGCACCCCTGGTTATTTTCCCCTTTAAAGGGGGTTTTTGAAATTCCCCAATATGGGGTTTTTTTGGGGGGGGTTTTATTAATTTTAGCACCTTGGGGTCCCCCCAAAAACCTGAAATGGCGCCTAAAAAAAATGAAATTGAAAATGAAAACCCCAGGTCCAGTAGGTGTCCCTTCCTATTCCGGGGCTTTTTTTTTTTGAGCCAAAAAAGCACTTAGGGCCAATATGGAATATCCCCTGAAACAGCAGAATCGGAAGATTCAATATTAAGTTGCATTTCCCGGGAATTCACTTTTAAACCTTTTATTCTTGTGAATAATGGAAAAAAATTGAAAATTTTGAAAAAAAAGTGAAATTTTAAAATTTTTCACCCCCAAATTTGTTTTAAATTTTCCTGTGAATCACCAAAATGGGTTAAAAAACCCCCCCCCTAAAGGGCTTTTTCAAAAATACTTTAAGGGGGGTTGTAGTTTTTTAGATAAATTTCCTTTTAGGGGGGGTACCTAACATACGGGCCCAAATCAAAGTAAACATTAGAACTGGACGGGTCCCAAAAAAAATGTATTTTGAAAATTTTTTCCTTAAAAAATGGGGGAAAATTAATACTAAACTTAAGCCCCCTAATGTCAAAAAAAAAGACTTTTTAAAAAAATGATGTCCCCCTACAGCAGAAAAATATTGTAATCTATTTATAAACTATTTTGATTTGGGAATAACTACTTTCTTACATGCAAAAAAATTTTTTTTGAAGTTAAAAATTTGGGAAAATTTTTCCCAAATTTTTCACGTATTTTAAAATTTTTTTCTTAAAGCAAAATTTTTGGTTCCCATGAAAAAACAATTTTAAAATCACAGGGAAAGGGGTTTTAAAGTGTCAAAAAGTTTTTTTCCCACAAAAAGGGTAAAACATGCCAGTTTTTAAAAAATGGGGTCTGTCAGAGAGGCCAAAATTTGGTTTCCGGGGGGAAAGGGGGTTTAAACGGGGACTGGGTTGTTTGGTCAAAGTTAGGGGAAAATGGTTGGAGAAAGGGCAGGGAAAATCCTGGAGGAAGCCCTTTTAAAGAGGTTTCCCAAAAGACTTGAGACTGGGGTGTGGGTTTCCCCCTTTGCCCGGGAAAATAAACCCAAAATACACCCAAAAGAAAAAATGGAATGGGTTTTTTTTATTTTTTTTTTTTTTTTTTTTTTAAATCAAAGCTTTATTTTTTTTTTTACAATGACCCAAAACCTACACCCCTTTGGGTAATTGTGGCGGGAAAACTTGTGATCAAAACCCGTTTCCCAAACCCAAATTTTACTGAGCTAGAGCTATTTTGCAAAGAAGTATGGTAAAAATTCCAGCCTCTAGATGTGCAAAGCTGACAGAGACATACCCCAACAGACTTACAGATTTGATTAATGGTAAAAGTGGTTATACAATTTTTTGACTCAGTGTGGAGTAATACTTTCCAGCTTTTTTAATTTTTGAAAAAAAATTTGGGGAAAAAACACATATAAATTTTTTTTTAAAAAATTTTTCAAATCCTTGCTAAAATTGTGTTGTTTACATAAAGTATCAATAAAATACTATTAAGTTTGTGTCTGTAACATTTAAAAATAAGGAAAGGTCCAAGGGCTAGGAATACTTTTTCAACATCTGATAGTGGTAAAATAGTATACCTTGTTTAGCATTTAGACCCCATGAAATTGGTTGGTAGAGAAAATGCCCACCTTGCCCTTTCCCTTTTTCTTACTACCCTTTCTTTTGGCCTCTGTTTCCCAAAAAAGGTTAAATTCCCCCTTTTTTTCCGCCCGAAAAAAAAATTGTATGTATTTCTCACATGCACTGTCGGGGCAAGGGTAACCAATTGAATTTATGCCCCCTAAAGCCGGGTTCCCAAATTTTTTTCTTAATACCCCTACATTGTTTTGCAGTTAGTACATGTTATTTTTCTACACAATGGCCAAAAAAAAACAAAAAAAAATATAATAGACAGGAAAGTCAAAACTCACCCTTAACCCCCCTTTGGGCTGCATTTGTAACCTTTCTTGGTCCAAGTTTTTTGCAGGGAGGTTTAGCCTTTAACACCCCGGAATCCTGGGCCCTTTCGCAAGAAACCCAACAAAAGAAAAACAACAAGATCCAGTGGGTTCCAAAAATTCAAATTTTTAAATGCTTTATTCCTTTTTATAGCAGGGGTTAACCCCTGACGCTCCCCCAAACCCCGTTTTTGGGAAAGGGCAAAGCCCCCTTTATCACGGGAAGGGGAAAACCACCCTTTACCATCCAATCCACTTTATATATACTATGTAAGAAAGGGAAAAGGGGGGGGGAAAAAAAAACCCCCCCCTTCCCCACGTCATTTTTCCCACAAAAAAAAAAAGTAAAAATAAGAGAAGGTAAAAAAAAAAATCATAGGGGCCCTTATTAATTTAAACATTAAACATCTGTTAAAAGGTCTGGGGATTTTCCTTTTCAAAATTTAAAATAAAATAGGCCGAGTTTTTTTTTTCAGATTCATTTTCCATAAAAAGGGTGTCCTTGTTTTTCCCAAAGGGAAAAGTATCCACCGGGGTTCCCCTGATTTTCGAGCAAATTTTTGCCATTCCCCCCCCAAATAGATGGCTTCCCCTTAAATTTTTTTTTGCATAGCAAAGGAAAACTTTTCCAAAGGGTCCCTGGGATGTTGCCCCCCACAAAGTGTTTGGGCCCCTCCAGAATGGGGTGGAGCAGCCCTTTTTTAAAAAGTGGCCAAAATGTTTTCCTTTCTACACCTTTTTCTTTCGGGTGGTAACTCCCAAAAAAATATAACAAATTAACATTTTTTTTGCATTTAATAAAAATATTTCAAAATGGTCATTTTTGCAATTAATGAAGGGCCTTTAAAAATTATTTTCCTTTTGTTATTTCTCCCTTTAAAAGTGTTAGTTTTTTTTTTTTCATATTTCCCAAAAGCCCGCATCGTGCCCTTGTTTCAAGGAAAAAAAGCCCTTTTTTTGGTAAAACAACTTTCCCTCATTTTTTTTTCCTTAATTTCCCGAAATTTTTTGGGGGAAAAAGGGATTCCCTTTGTTTTTCCCCCTCTGGCCCAATATGTAACCCCCCATTTTCCCTTTTTATCCGCCCCCCCAAAGGTTTTCCCGTCTTAAAATGTTAATAATTTCCCAAAAAAAAATTTTTTTTTTAAAAGCATTTTAAACCTTACTATAGGCCGTGGAAAAAAACAACACCTTTTTTTTTATTTTCCCCCTTTCTCTGTTTTTTTCTTTTTTTTTTTCAAAAACATTTCCGTTTTTAACCCTCCTACTTTTTTTTTTTTACCCTTTTTTAACTGACTATTGGAAAAACCCCTATTTATTGTAATTTTATATCCACCCTTGTTTTATTTCCCCCCTCCCCCTCTTTTTTAATTTTTGTACAGATCTAACCACCCTTTAATATTCCCCCCAAAGGGTAGCAAATTTGCAGCATGCCTGGGGATGGCAACCCGTCCCCGGGTTTTTAGGATAGTAAAAGCCAAAATCTTTTTTCCCAAAAAAGGATGTAACAAACCCTTGGGAAAGGGGACTATCACCTATTAAAAATAGGTTAAAAAATGTCTTCCGAAAATGAAATGTGGGGGAACTAAAACGTAAGTTAACATAAATTTTATTTAAAGGATTCACAAAGTCCGGTAAAGGACCCACACCCCTGAACCCACAAAACGTGAGGAGGGGTCCATTTTAGCGCCCATACCAGACAATGTTTTCCAAAGAAAGGGGTTAACACACTATATATTTTTTGGCGGGGGGGGTTTTTTTTCCCACCAGCCATAAATTTGGTTTTTCCCAAAATGGAAGGCAGTACCCCATTGGAACTCCAAGTAATTGTAAAAAAAACTGGTTTATCAAACTTTAAAAAAAATTATTTTCCCTAGTAAAAAAAACAATACCCGTCCCAAAAAGGAAAAAAATTACCTCTTCCTTTTTTTTTTAGATGAAAAAATTTTCCATTTATTTTTCTTTCCAATTTTTTGGGGGATACTAAGTAAAGTTACCATTTCTAAACTTGCCCGGAAAAAATCTTTTTGCCCCTTTAAAAAACGAAAAGGGTTTTTTTAAAAAAGCTTCACTAACCTTTAAATATCCCGGGTTTTTTGAAACTAAGGATTGTAAATGCAAAATTTTTTTTTACCCCCCCTTTTTTTTTAACGGGGTGTTACACTATTCACCTGGAACAAAAAGAAGAAACTTTGGAGGGAATTCACCTTTAGGGGCTTTAGGGACCCCATAAAAAAACGGGGTCCGGGATTTTTTCTTTAGATAGTTTTTTTTTTTGTTTCTCAGAATTTGCCCCTTTGTCTACTCCTTCATTAACCCAAATTTTTCCCAATTCTCTTTAATTTCTTTTAATTGGATCCATAGGTAATTTTTATAAGTTTTTTTCATCCTCTAAAAAAAAGGGATATTTTTTTTTAAAAATATAAATTGGGGGCAAGAACTTTCCGGGTTATTTTTTTCCCCCCCAAAAGCCTTTTCCCAATTTATTTAAATTCCCATTTTTTTAGTTTTTTCAAAGGTTTTTTACTCCTTTATAAGTCAGGTTTTTTAAACTTTGTTTTTTTTTTTCCCCTTTTTTTTGTTCTATAACCTTTTTTATATCCCCTTCCTAATGGGCTGGAAAATAAACCCTTGCCTCCCCCCCCTTTATTTTCGTGGGGTTTAAAAAAAGGGGGTTTTTACCCCAAAAATAAACTAAATTCTTCATAAAAAGTCCCCTTCCAAACCTCAATTTTTGTAATTCTTTAAGGATATAAGGGAATGCTGTTCATAAACATTAATCCCTCAATTCATTAAAAACATTCCCAAACCCCCAAAGGGAAAAAACTTTTTTAAAATTTGTTACCTTCATCTTTTGCACTATCCCTGAAATATCATTTTTAAAAAAAACCGTTTAAAGCTCTTAAAAAAACGGGTTTAGGTCCATTAAAGGTGTTAAATACATTACAATTTCCTGTTGGAGGAAAAATTCAAACCTTTTTTTTTTTAAAATTTAATTCATTTTTTTGTTAGGGTGGTTGGAAATCCCGGATAATAATACTATATATTTACTCAAATTTTTTTTTTAATCATTTTTTTCTTCCCCCCACCCCTTTTTCTTTTTTTACGGGTGTTTTCCCTTTCCCCCTCTTCTTCCCCGTTTTTTTTTTGGCATGAATTCTTGTTGTTTTTTTTTTTTCTTTGTGTTTTTGTTTCCCTGATTTCTTGGGTCGTTCCATAAATGAAGTTGGGCCGAGTTGATGTTCCCCAAAGCCCAAACCTTTTTCCAAAATCAGGAAACTTCTTTTTTTTCAAAAACCCTTTCCCCCTTCTAAATTTTCGCGTAGGATAGATCAAATTTTTTTTCATTTATCCCCTTTTATACTTTATTTTGCTCATAATCCCCTATAATACCCCTGGGATTTTGTTTTTTTTTATGTCCATTTAAAAGTGGGTTCTAATTTGAACCCTATTTCTTTTTATTCTTTCCTGTTTTTTCCCCGGGAAAAACTTCATGAAACTACATGCTTCTGGAAAGCTTCTGTTATTGTTTTTTTTTGTTTTGTGTTTCCTTTAGTTTTTTCCCGTTTCATGTTCCCCCTATTAAATTTAATTTAAATTCAAAACAATCCGGGGAGTGCTGCGTTTTTCCCTCTTATTAAGAATTCTTCAATTTTACATAAAAGAAAGGTTTTTTTTTTATCTTCAGCCCTTTTGGGGTTATTTTTTTTTTCAAGATAAAAATTTTTTGGGAGTTCCAAACCCACCATAAACTTAGTTTCTTGTTTTTTTTGGACCTTTTCCCCAAATTAGCAAAAAAATGCCTGCATATCTTCAATTTTCTTCTGATTTTCATTATATGGGCCCAAACCTTTTGGGTAATTTTTTCTTCTTCCCATCCTAAATTGTTACCCGTTTAGTGATGGATAAAAAAGCCCTATGATTTTAAAAAAAATCCTTTAGTCCCCCCCCCGCTATTTTTTTAAACAAATGTTCAGAAAAAAAATATTTAGCAAAGGTGAAAAATTAAACTTTTAATGCCTTGTTTTGGGTTTTGCCCCGACGTGTTTATAAAATTGGCCCAAAAACTTTTAAATAAAACAGAGAAGTAAAACACTCACCATTAACCCCCTTTGGGAATTTCCCTTTGTACACCTGTTGGGTTGGGCCAAAATTTGTTGGGAGTAGGTTTAGCCGTCAACGCCCCGGAATCCTTTCTCACAGCAAAACCCAAAAAACAAAAAAACAAAAGCGTCAGTGTACCCCCTGCTATGGAATAATGGAATAACGCAGTTTGAAAATGAAGTTTGGAATTCCTCTGGATCTTGTTGTTTTTCTTATTACGTACACAACATAAAATATATGGCATAGTATTTTTAAAACTCTACTGTAGTACTAAGTACAAAATGCTCTGCAGTATTTTTTAAATATATTAATGTGATTTTTTTTTCACCAGACACACCAACAGTTGAATTTTCTTTTTATGCAGTTAATACTAGTGTATAAAATTCAAGCATTGGGATCTATTCCCCGTTAGAGACGGAAATGATGAGAATGATTACAATCTGTATACAACCAGGGCCACTCCTAAGGGTGGGCAAGAAGGGCAACTGCCTAGGGCGCTGGGTGCTTAGGAGGGGAGAAGTTTCTGACTTTGTAAGGATGCTGTGTGCTACATCCATGTGAAACAGAAGATCCTGGCAGAGTTAGGAAGTTCAGTATCACACTGCCTGACAGTGAGTGTCTCACTGTGTCATTGTGCCACTGTCTGACCTCATGCTGCTGCTGTGGCTGCTGCCGTGACCTACACACTGTGTCATTGTCCCACTCTGTGGCCTACTCCTGTTTTTGCCACCTCCAGAATGTCATTGTGCCACTGCCTGACCTCATGCTGCTGCTGCCGTGACCTACACACTGTCATTGTGCCACTGTCTGACCTCATGCTGCTCCTGTGGCTGCTGCCGTGACCTACACACTGTGTCATCGTTCCCACTCTGTGGCCTACTCCTGTTTTTGCCAACTCCAGAATGTGATTGTGCCACTGTCTGACCTCATGCTGCTGCTGTGGGTCTGCGCCGTGACCCTCCACACTGTGTCATTGTGCCACTGTCTGACCTCATGTGCTGCTGTGGCTGCTGCCATGACCTACCACACTGTGTCATTGTGCCCACTGTCTGACCTAATGCTGCTGCTGTGGCTGCTGCCGTGACCTCCACACTGTGTCATTGTGCCACTGTCTGACCTCATGCTGCTGCTGTGGCTGCTGCCGTGACCTACACACTGTGTCATTGTGCCACTGTCTGACCTCATGCTGCTGCTGTGTCTGCTGCCGTGACCTCCACACTGTGTCATTGTGCCACTGTCTGACCTCATGCTGCTGCTGTGGCTGATGCCGTGACCTACACACTCTGTCATTGTGCCACTGTCTGACCTCATGCTGCTGCTGCCGTGACCTCCACACTGTGTCATTGTGCCACCTGTGACCTCATTCTGTTTTTTGCCACTCCAGAACTGTCATTGTGCCACTGCCTGACCTCATGCTGCTGCTGTGGCTAGCGCCGTCACCTCCACACTCTGTCACTAATGTGCCACCTGTAGCCTGACTCAGCTGTTTTTCTTTTTCCAGCTTTCTCGGGCATAAACTTTATAGGGAACTTCCCCCCTTCGTTTTTTGGTCATTTTTTTCCCTTTTAAGTCCCCCAGGGAATTTTATAGTGAACGTTTAAGAGCGGGGGGCAGTCATGTGCGTTGTCATACAAAAAACAAATTGTAAAGACCAACCCAAAAGCCTCTGCATATTTTCTGGACAACGTTCTACGCACCCTGCAGGCTCTTTTCAGCCGGAAAAGCTGTTTTTTAACTGATTCGTGCCGAAGAATTCGAAACAAAGTTTTTTTTGCCGAGAAATTTGGCGAAGTGAACAAAAAGAATTTCGGGAAATTGGGCCCATCCTTTTTTTATATAAATATATATATAACACATTGTATGATTTTTAAAATAAGTAATTTGTTTTATTGCAGAAATAATATTTGATAAAAGGGAAAAATAATTTTTTTTGGTGAGAAAACCTTTGCTTGTTTTTACGAGGTCAGCGTTTCCCTGTCGCTTTTTTGATAAGTTTGCACAACTCCCAACAAGGTTTTTGGTTCACCCCTCCATAAGATTTTTCTCCAGATTTTCCCGGTTTCGGGGCGTGCTGGGCTACATTGATTTTTAGCTCCTTCAAAGATTTTTGTTTGGTTTGGGTCGAAGACTGGCTAAGTACCCCGGACCTTGAAATGCTTTTTAAACAGAGCCAATTAGTTGCCCTGGCTGGTTTTGGGTCTTTGTATGTGGAAGACGACCCATTTCATTGTTTCTTACTGAGGGAAGGAGTTTTTGGCCAAAATCTTTTGATACTGGCCCCTACATCCTCCCTTTAATTAGTGCAGGTCTTTTCTCCTTTTGCGAAAAGCACCCTCAGAAATGTTTTTCACCCCTTTGCTTTAACTGGGACAGTGTTCTTGGGGTTTTATTCATCTTTTTTCCTCCAAACATGGTGAGTGGAGTTGATACCAAAAAGTTACTTTTCAGTCTCATATGACCACATGACCTTCTCGCATGCCTCATTTGGATAATCCAGATGGTCATTGGTAAACTATTGGGGCCCCTGGACATATGCTGCGCCCCGATGATTTTAAATCTATGATAGTGTGGGTTTTTAAATAACAGTAATTTTGAGACTGTGGCCCCAGCTTATTCAGGTCATTGACCAGGTCCCCCCATGAAGTTCGGGGCTGATCCTGACCTTTTTCCAATATCCTTACCCCTACAAGGCGAATTTGATGGCCCCCCGAAAAGGGAAGATTGACAGTCTTTTGTGTTTCATATTTTCTAAAATTGCACCAACAGTTGTTGCTTTCTCGCCAAGTGCTTCCCATTGCCCTGTAGCCCTTTGTGCTTTGTCCTGGTGTCCTTAGACAGCGTTTTGGTCTTTGGCCATGGGGGAAGGGGGGGTTTGTAATTTGTGTGGATAGGTGTCTTTTAAAAGGGGTAACAAGTTCAAATAGGTCAACTAATACAGGAAATTAAAATGCAGGGGAGGAAGGTTTTAAAGAAAAACTGCGGGTCTGTGAGTGCCAAATCCGCTTGTTTGTTGGGACAAATATTTAATTTTATGCAATGAATAAAATTAATTATTTAAAAATCTAAAATGTGATTTTCTGGATTTTTTATTATTTTGTCCTCAAAATTAAAGATACTACAAAAAAAATTTTCCGCCCTCCCCTTCTTGGAGGTGGAAAAAACTGCAAAAATCACCAGTGTATCAAATATTTTTTCCCCACGTAAAAAAACTGGTGTATGAAATATGTGTATAAAAAAAAAGTCAACCCATACTTTGTGAAAAAATCTTCTAAAACGCACAATGTTTTTTTTAACCTTTTAAAACCAAATGAAAACCAAATATACACTTCATTTTACATGTGTCAAGGCTCACTTTGGGCTCTTAATTGTTACAATTAATAACCCAAAGTGAGGCGTGAAACGTGTAAACTGAGATGCATATTTGGTTTTAATTTGGTTTTACCACTTACCACCGCAGCCAGTTTAGGCCTTCCTGACACAGCCCCATTTTTTTTTACAATTGGCATGTGTCCTTTTGTGGAATAACTTTTTGAATTTTTTACCTATCCATGAATCGAGACGTTTTCTCGTACATATTGTGCTTTAAGTTAGTAAGAGATTTTGGTAAAAAAAAATTCTTGTTTATTTGTGGAAAAAAATCTAAATATCGTGAAAATTTTTTAACGCTTATCATTTTCAAACTTAAAAAATGTGTGTGTGTAAGACAAATATTTTTCCCAAATCAAAAGTTTTTTAATATTATCTCCCAATGTTACTGTACGTTGGAAATTTTTTAATGTCTTTTTTTTTTTTTATGACATTACGGGGCTTAGAAATTTAGTAGTACTTTTTCACATTTTCAAGAAAATTTGCAATATACATTTTTTGTAGGGACCAGTCCAGTTTTGGCATAGCTTTGAGGGGCCTGCATGTTAGATACCCTCATAAATAATTCCATCATAGAAATTAAACCCCTTAAAGTATTCAAAACAGCTTTTGGGAAAAAGTTTTTAAACCTTTAGGTATTTCAAAGAAATTAAAGCAAAGTGGAGAGAAAATTTAAAAATTTAGTTTTTTTTTTTACAGATTTTAAATTGTTATCCATTATTCACTAGAACACGGTAGATGTGGCCCTCAGAATAGGAGGAGCACCTGCCGAACTTTGGAATCTCATTTTCAATATGATTTTATTTAGGCGCCAATACAGGTTTGCAGAAACCCTAAAGGTGCTAAAACTTAATAAACAACCCGAAGACCCCAATTGGAAATCCCCAGGGGATATGGAAAATTCGAAACCACAAGTGTTTTTTACTAAATTTTTTTAGCGTTTGGTGTGAAAAAGAAACAAATATTTTTTCCCAAAAATTGCAATTTTGACTGAAAAGGTTTAATTTAAAGAATTCTGGAAAAAAAACTACCCCCAAATTTGTTTCGCAATTTCTTCCCAATTCAGAAATACCCTAAATGGGTGTAAACTGCTGTTTTTGGGCGATGTCAGGGCGTACAAGGGAGAGAGTGTATTTTTCTTTTGGAAACTTTTTTTGGGGTTGCCATGTTCATTTGCAAAGCCCCCAAAATACCAGAACAGTGAAAACTTCCAGAAGTCATCCCCCTTTGGATTCAACTTCCCTCATGGGGTCTCATTAGGGTGTAATGGCATTTTTGGGGGCACAGGTTGTTCCTTTTTTTTTAGCATTGGGCCAGAAATTTAGGGGAAAAAAAAAGTTCTCCATTTGGTTTTTTTTGGGGTTTTTTTTACAGCGTTCCCCCATCAGAATAAATACATGATAACTTTACTCTGCGGGTCGGTACAAAATTTCAAGTTTTAAATTTTTTATTTTTTTAATTTTTATACTTTTACACAATAGAAATGTGTTTATAAAAAATTTCTTTTTTTATGCCCTTTTATCTAAGCCATAACTTTTTTTTTTTCTGTGTAGGGAGATGATTAGGTTTTAATTTTCGGATGAGTGGTTTTTTTTGGGTACCTTTAGGATTTATATGACACTTGATCACTTTTTTTACGGTTTTGTGATAATTTTCAAAAAAAACAGCAATCTTAGTATTTTTTTTTTTTTTTTTTTTTAACACAGTCACCATGGGGATAAATGCATCTATTTTTTAATCGCAAAACTATATGATACCGTGATAACCAATTTGGATTTTTTAGTTTACTGCTTTTTCACAATAAAAACACTTTTAAAAAAAAAAAAGGAAAACACGTTTTTTCATCACATAATATAAGCCAAAACTTTTTTTATTTTTTTTGGGGAGGACTGTATAGCACTTGTTTCTTTGCAGAATGATTTCCGTTTTTATTGGGGTTGTTTTTGTGGGGGCAAAGCTTCTGATCGTTTTTTAAAGGGGGGTGAAAAAAAAACTGCAAAACCTAGTATGGTTTTTTTATTTTTTTTTTTAACAGTGCTCACCGTCAGTACCCGTGACAAGTTAGTTTTACTTTGTGGTTAAACCTTCACCAATCCCCCAATTTCATGGGTTTTTTGCTTTTGGGTTTCATTGTTAAAACAATATTCATGCATGGGGCTGGTATACTTTGGGTATTTAAATATTTTTTTGTTTGCTTTTTATTCCATTTTGTGCTGCAGATAACAAAATCACAATTCTGTGATTTTTTTTTATGGCGTTAATCATGCGGGTTAATTAACATAATAAGGTAGGTCATTATGCATGCGGTAATACCAGGTATGCATACTTTATTTTTTAGCTTTTTTGTTTTACTTTTTTTTCACACTTTTTCACTTTCCCCATAGGGGATTTGTATCACTAATACCAGACACCCCTACATAGAGAACAAAAACCAACAAAATCTCTTATTGTCCCTACGGCAACTCAATCACCTGCCCGGCAATGCCCACAATGCATTGGGGATTTTGACATCAGACAGCCTGTAAAGGTTTTTTTCCCCACTTTTGGGTATTGGTAGGAGATCAGCAGCAACGATTGTTTTTTGCTGCGCCGACAGCAGACAGAAGAAGCTCCATGATGTACCCATACGTCAATTTGTGGGAACCCCTTCTTGACTATGAAGTATGGGTATGTCAAATGTCGGTAATGGGTTGTAAGGATCCCAATAAACATTGTCTGTTTTAGAAGATTTTTTCACGAAGTGTTGGAATTTACTTTTTTGCTTGTGTTATGGATTGATCCACACCACACCCTGATCCTCTTTTCTTCCTGTGACATATACAATTTTCCCCCTTCAGGTCACTAAAATGTAATACTGCCCAGAGTGTCCCTTAGACATGTAAACTCTGACTGCAACATTGCCCCTTTTAAAATTTCCCTCATCTTGATGTTGTAGTTTACATATATAAAGGAGTGTGAGACCAAATGAAACAATATTCCATAATTGTATTAATATTCGGGCTTACATGCCAGGGTTGTGTATGTTTTTAGGTAGCTGCTGCAGCCAGACTAATAATACTTGGAGGGGGGATAATTTTGTTTCCCCCCGCCCTGAGAGCCATTTAACTGGGAAGGCCCATAACACTAGCAATAGGGCAGCAGAATCCTAATAAAATAATAAAGAAATAAACAGACAACTCCTTTAAGGCAAGGGTTAATGTCTCTCATGATATATTATATAAATATATTACCATTAAAGGTACTTCAAAAAATGTTAAGTAATTTAAAAACAGCCAGCCTGGCATGTCCCAAAAAATATACAGGGACAAATTTTCCCATTGAAAACAAAAAGCAGTATTATTTTAAAGCTGTAAAAAATTTTTTATACGAATAAACTTTGAACAAATCTTTATACTACTAATGTAATACCATGAGATTAGAAATTACATCACTCTGTGTGAAGAACATAGTCTGGAAAGGTCACAAGAATAGTTATCTTCCTTGTCACTAATGCAGAACGGGTATCGATTGAACATGCTAAACTTTTATTCCATGGGATTACTGAATATCATTCAGCCTGTGGGTCGCTTGAATAATGGGTAGGCATGTAATTGACCCATGTTAGTATTAAACGCTATGCATAGCTGTCATTTCATTCAGCCAGTTAACGACTGATTGATTGATTTTTAGAACTTTCTTACTTTCTGAAGTCAACTATTACAATTATTTATTTCAGCCTTAATTCACTGTAGATGCAGCTTTCCCCTTTCTCTACTCTTTGGGGGACGAACATGCTCTGTTTTATCTGACAGTCATTTGAGATAATGAGTTGTTCTCTGAACTTTAAACATTCTCATTTTCTCACTTTATCATGTTATTATGAACAACAGAAACCCAGCTAACAACTAAACAAAAAAAAGGAAATACAAAAAGCGTACATCCTAAGTTTAACTCCATCTGCAAAATGCATGTTCATTTCATATAAATCAAGCAAACAACATTAAAGAGGTTGTCCTGCAAAAAAAAAAAAGCCAAAGATGACTTGTCGATCCTTTTCATTCCCCTTTGATTTTTCAGGGAGCTAACAGTTTCCGGGAAACCCATGCATTTTCTGAGTAGAATACAAACTATAGTTTTTTTAGTCATCATTTTGATTAACCAAATTGTTAATAAAAAGCTAAATTTTATCACTTTTAAAACGATTTCCCATTTACTTATCACTATAAAAAAAATACATCCACTTCACTGTATTGTGCAGGTTGTTGTGGCTATAGGGATACCAAGTTACTTACTTAACGTTAATTAAAACAGTGTATATATTGTATTTGTTTCTGTACTGCTTAAAGGGGTTTTTTTTTGTTAAAAAGTCATATCTCAAAAAGGGGGGCATAAAAAAAACCTTTGCAATTTTTTTCATTACCTAAAACACTTGGTATACGTTCTGAGCTAATCGTGCATCAACTATTTTTGCAGCCTGACGTACACCCCATTTTTGGGCGGAAAAATCCTGCCATAAGTGCATATTACACTGTTACTGTTTTTTTTTTGCTTTCCTTTTTTAAAGATGGTTAAACTTTTTTGGGAATTTTGGAGACATGTATTTCAAGGGTGCACCAGGGGTCTGGTGTTTTTTTTTTCCTAAAAATACACAGCCCTTTTTTTTTAGATTTCTAATCAGGCGCCTCCAAAATTAGGCCCCATTATCAGGCCCCCACACTTTGTAAAGCCCTGAATCAGGGGGGCTCTGGAGGCGGTTTTGCATCACCCCGTATGATTTACAAATTTATGATTGGAGGGCGGCAAAAAGGGCCAAAACTGCGGAACAGGGTTTAAAAGTTAAAAGTGGTTTTCTTGACCTATTTGTCACTTTGTAGCTAAAAAAGCACCTAACCCTTGACCCCCATTTAAACAGGATCATAGATTCAGGCGCATTCTACACTACTAATGCGCTCAAAAAAAGGTGTCTGGGTGCAAAAATACATACATGTCGCCCTTAGTCATATGACAAATGAACATCAATTACTTTAAAGGGGATATCCTGGTCATTTTAATAAAATATTTTTAACACTGCTGCCCTAATGATGTAAAAAGTTTATACTCACTCCTCATGTCACCTGCATTCCATCACTGCCACTGTCCACCATCTTTGCTGGTTTTCTATTTACTTCCAGTGCCCGCCAAAGGGAACGTCACGACTGCAGACACTGAGGGCCACATGTATGAAAACTATCTAGGTCTAAAATTCACTTTTTTGGCCATAGCAACCAATCAGAGCGCCCCTTTCATTTATCCAGGACTATAAATTTAAAAGAAAGGGGGCCCTCTGATTGGTTGCTATGGGGAAAAAGTGAATTTTTTGACCAGACAGTTTTCATACATTGGGGCCCCGATGGCTCGTGGTTCATGTGCTATCTCCTGACATCACCATTCGGAAGTAGAGGCTTCATGCAATAACATCATTAAAAAGCACATGACCGCCGCGGCCAATCTGTGGCTGAATTGGTGATGTTCCATTTAGCTTGAGCCAGGAATCAAACAGAAAACCTGTGGAGACAGGATTCAGCAGCAGCACTAGAACGAAGGTGAGAAATGGGTTGAGTCCAAGCTTTTTTATTTTATCGGGGCAGCAATATCCACAACACATTCTATTAAAATGACCAGAACAGCCCCTAAAAGGGCATGTTATGTTAATACAAATTATTTTAATGTGGCTATGTTATTATGACATTGTCATTAGCATGTGGCATTTTCAACCATGTGCCGGTGCTTCAGGAGAAATGACACAGAACCCCAATGTCTATAATTTTTCTTTGTACTAATAATGGCATATTAAATGCTAGAGCTCAGTTGCCCATTAAGTACATATAGTTAGATCACAAACTTGTTAGTTTCCTGTGTTTTTCCGTCTACATTTTAGCAACAAGGAAAAATATAGAGGTTTCAAGGACTTGCTGTAACTTTTAAAAATAAAAACAGGACTTATCCATCACATGTTTGACAAAACTCTCTCCTATCAAAAGGGGTAAAAATAGTTATTGCATATTTTATATGCAGAACCATGATACAATTTTCCATATAAGCAGTTCTGAAGCAACAAACTACACTCTCAACCCAAAATAACCCAACTATTGTTTGTTGACTTTTTGTCATTTTTGAACTACTTTGTGGCACTCTGTGATGCAATGTCTATAGGTGAAATGAGAAATCTGCTGTATTTCCACCAAGAGTGACAGTACCGTTAAAGCTCCACGCAGTATTCTTTCCTGGTGTTTTAAAATGCATATCAACTTACTTTAAAATGACAGATTTTTTTTTTTCAAATGTGAAGTTTTTTTTTTTTTTTTTTTTTTAATTTAACATGCATTTTTAAGTTTTTTTCATTGGCTTTATTGTGGCACCTTTTACTTAGTGTAATTTTCTACATGCATATTTTTGTCCATGCATTCTTCCTCTTAGAGAGAGGACTGTATAAACAATACCAAAAGTCTCAATACACAGTTACATAAAGAGACCTTTGGGAAAATAAGCTAAAAAAAAATTGTCATACCAATGCAGAAGACGCTCACAGAAAAATAATACCAAATCAGCACACGACAATATTTCTTTGTATGTAGTACATTTCATATTTCACAATAGGTTTTAAGGTACAAAAATAAATGCAAAAAGATAGTAGTAAAATATTCACACAAGTGCTGTACGTGAAACTAGCCTTATTAGGAACAATTTTCTGCAAAAAAAATTTCTATAACTTTATATTGGTTGAAAATATTGCAGTTCCATTATTTTTGCTGTTACAACTGATACTTTTTTGTAAGTTTTCCAATCATACTGGTTATAGTTACGTTATCAATTTTATTTAGCATTAATCCACTCCAGGAAAACTTCTATGGCAGCTGCAGAGCCCCAGGGCTTTGGGATTGTTCTCTTCTCCCTACAGATCTATGGACATCCTAGACTGATATCCCTTGCTCTACCAATCTCCCTGATCAAGAAGATACAGGAAAGTGGCTAACAAGCAACTGGTTCCATCTGCCACAAGAATCACTTTATGATACACCCCCTTGAAGTAAGGGTTTAACAAGTAACCTTTTGCAGCAAGTTCTGATGATAAAAAAGATTAATGTTAATTTTGGCATCCCTAATGCACAGTGATGAGGAGTTTGATTTTCTAGTACTGGGATAATGCATAGTTATGTCACAGTGCACGTATAAGCTACAGTGATGTCATAGCACACCTATAAGCTACACAGTGATGTCATAGCATAGTAACTATATGAAGGAAAGGATGTCACAGTGTTTTTTCATATTATGTTACAGCCAGGCAAAATGCTTACAAAAATGTTACCATGTGTGACATCACAGAACAAGAAATAACAAATATTATTATGTCATCATGCAGGTATAATCAACATGATGTCACAGTAAAGAGAAAATGTAAATTCCTGTGCTACTTTCCATAGCTATAGCTAACTTTATTTTATGTCTGCATGGAAATGGGTCTCCTTAACTGTTGGGTTCAATACCAGTCGCTCTGCCAGTTACACTAATATGGCTGTGCCTACTATGGGTAGTTACATCCATGCCTTTAAGCAGAAACCATACGTTTTTGAATATATATTGTGGTCATATTGTTAAAATGTTGTTGACCTGCTTTTTAGTTATTTTAGTTTCTGGGAAAGCCAGATAATATTAAATATTACTACCTTTACTGCTCCCCTTAGGACGGTCACCTACAGAAGATACTGGCAAATTTGCCAATGGCCTTATACATTGTTACATTCCCTGATAGGCTGACTTTCCAAGTAAGACTCCAGGAAAGTTGAGTGATATCCCTTGCGGATACTATAGTCACCTTATTAGCCTTATAGTCACTCAGCTTTCCCAGAAATGGATGTAAACATGAAAGCACCTAGTAGAATATTAAATGACTTCAGACAACCAGAGAACAGTCAGAATCTTAATCAGGGACATTTTTCTATTAGGGAAAACGTTCCTTAAAATTCAGCATGTAAGGTTATTTTATCTACAGCACCCACATGTATCCCCTTTATCATTAACACTGGTGCACAAGCTACTTAGAAGGCTGGATCAAAGAGGGTATATTGCTAAAAAGCAACCGTTGATCTCCAGAGACTGATTTTATACAAACAAGCGCATGTTGTTAATAATTTAATAAGAAATGGTTTTACTTGCAAAACTAGGGCAAGGTGTTGTAAATTGTGCTTACGTTTGTCAGATGCAATTTACAGTGGCTGTCATTTTTACACACTGTGGCATGCACTGTGTGACACTGTGCTGGAGGCTTTTCAATTATATGCAAATTATACAAATTAGGAGTAGTTTATGCAGATTTTGAGAGTCTACCCCAGTGCAGTAATTAAAAGGAAGGCACAGCAAAGAAAATGCATGCTAATGAGATTTTGCAGTATGAAGTTTTCCTGTTTTTTTTACAGTACTGTCAGTTGGGAGCTAGCAATATAAAGAAAAACTGACACTTCTCTTTTATCCCCAAACACATGACAAATCAAACGTTGGTGAAAGAAGCCAATAACCATGTATTTTATTTTTACTGAAACCATGATAAACAAGTTAATTAACTGCATGTGGATGTGTCCCATTGCTGCTTTCCATGTGATGTATCACACATTCAAATCAATATGGAGATCTTAATTGCTACAACAAGGGAAAATAAGTAAAGTATACTACTTCTACATTGCCAACACTTTCCCACAGGGTTGTGCTATGTCAACTATTTTATTACATATTAACACAGAGAGTTGAAGAAAACTCACAAGGAGTTTAGGCGTGGATCAGTATTCTCCATTGTTCTAATTGAAACATGTTTTATATATTGTCTTTCTTTACATACATTCTTGAGAATCTTGCACCTGTTTTACATGCTATGATATATAGACAGCAAGTATAGACATAGCATTAGCGTTGCTGGTACATATTGGAATATAATATTTATTCAGCAAAGTTTAACATGATGGTGATATCATGGCTTTCCATGTTATATGGTCATAGATTACAAAAAAAGCCATTAAAACGCACTTAAGTAGACTGAACTTCCTGTGCACTGATATTGTGGTGTGTTATCTTTAAATTTTATCTTAGCTACATCTGTGAGCTGCAACTTTTGCTGCCACACCTACTTTATTTCATTATTATGGTATATGATGCGTCCACAATGGGGCACATGAATAGTATTTAGAATAGTAAGGTTTGTTGAACTAAATAAATATTATAATACTGTAGCACCAACAATTCGCCTTTTGGCTGGATGGGGTGGCACTTTCTGGACATAGAATAATACAAACTATAGTCAGCAGCTAAAGTGCATGTTACACGAAATTGGAAAGAAAATTGAAATTCAAGAAAGTGTTAGATGGAATACAATGATGTGTTTGGAAATAAAAAGCTATCATGAGTGACTCTAGAGTAAATTTGGAGAGAATATGGATTCCCTGGTTGAACTTTATGGCTAGTCAGAGAGCACTGGAAATTGAGGATTTAAATGAGATTGGGGTAACTAAAACAATAGAGATTTGTTTGTCACGCTTTTGGCTGTAATTGTTTGCTTTTGTGTTTTATGGCTGTTTTACTTATTAAGTATAACATTCTAATACATTCTAATACAACCATTCTGAGAGTAACAATATGGCACATAAAGGACATGTAACTGCTTCCCATGTGGAAAGTAACTGTGTGTAGTGCACATAGAAGCTAAAACTCCACACATACAGGACTTGATGCATGCACCAGTAAGAGGGAGAGATCAGGAAATACAATAGAAATAATTTGATACAACAGAAAGGCATCAAGCATTGTTGCTGAAATAGATATATCAGCAAGGATCCTGCAGTTTCCCCAGCTGCATATCCTGTAATTTGAAGACACCGGCACATGAACTGGATATGGGGGATGGAGAGAATGGAACAGATTAATACAAATAAATCGGAGAGAGTGAGGGTGAAGGAGAGGAACATGAGGAGAGCTTTCAGTCACAGTAGTAAAGGAGTGATATTAATGAGACCAGGAGATGGTGGGGGATCTGCTCAGTAGAGCGAAGTGGGAGTTTTTATGTCATTATAACCTTAAGCCTAACAAGAGTATACAAAGGAGCATACAATGAGAGACCTTCTATTCGATCTGCTGTACATTAGTAGTATGGATGGAGTTACCTTCTTTCTCCGTGTATCACATAAGAACTCCGGAAGAAGCCAAGCAGTTCATTCTCTATAATGGCATTATAAATGATCTTCAGGTTATAACTCTTCTGTGCCTCCAGGCTCCTGTTTAGAACAACCACTAATACCTGGTTGGAGGGAAAAGCGAAGAAGTTGGAAACTTTGACGTCCCCTGCCACTTTGTCCTCTGCCACTTGGACCCTCTCCACATTTAATCTGTGTGCATGGACCACAATGTATCTGCTGGAGTTTAGACATTCAATCTCCACATTAAGTTCTCCAGAAAAAGTAAAGTTCTCCATAAATGCAGTGATCATTAGGTTATAGTGCAGTGGTCTCAAGTGTGTGGGTAATCTCAGGTAAGTCCATGGCTTCCAGTCTTCTTCCTGGTCCTTCTCCTGCAGATGATTGGTTCCATCCCCAGCATCCTTACCTAGCTCCAGATTCTGGTTAAACCTGGCTGCCTCCAGGATGCTGCTGTTAATTGTCCTAGTAGATCCATCTGTACATTCCTCAAAGCGAAAGCTGAGGAACACTGCAATGATAGTCACCACGATCAGAGCCAAGATAGAGAGAGCAAAGCCCAGAACAAGCTTCCTGTGAACAGTGATCTGTCTCTCAGTGGTCCTTGGTCTCACAGTCACTGTATCTGCCCACTGGTCCTGCAAACCTCTGCCGTTCCTCATTCCGGAGTCTTGGATCACCATGGAGCTGTGAAGTAAGCTGTTCTTTTGTCCCTTATTGATCACATCCATAGCAGCTCATCCTGGAACTCCAGAGGAATAAAGGGACCAGGCTCAGCATGTAGACATCCCACCCTAGGGCTTGGGGCATCACCGGCCACTTCATATTCTAGGATGTGTCAATTAGCCCTCATTGCAACGGGAATCCTTCTGCTTCGACTTAAGATGCTGAGCAGGAGCTGCAGGAACTTGGGAAGCAATGGCTTTGGTTCTGGACAAGCCACTTTGTTTCTAGTGGGATATTGAAGGCAACTCTGTGCTTATGAGGGGGAGGAGAAGTGACAGGACTGCATGACATTTCACAGAACTCCAATGGTAGGCAAGGAAATCACACACACTTCTGATTGGGCTGGTGTCCCCTTCTCATGAACAGAACACAAATCCAAGACACAAATACATCCCGGGGAAGTTGCTGTGCTTCCAGCAGGCTCATGTCCTAGAGCATCCCCATCGGGCCAGCACAGCTTTCCTGAGCACACACTCTACACGGTGGATGCGGATTCCTCTTGCAGCATCTGCTCTCCTCTGTGTCAAGCAATGCCAGGGACAGTGGACCAGGACTACCCATTCCCCATCATCCAGGGAAACAAGCAGAATGCTAGCAGGCAGCAGGAGACAAGGCAAGTGTAACAATGTATTGACTAGTATTTCCCAGCCAGTGAAGGAAGGTTAAAATGCTATACCAAAGCCCCAGCTCGCTGTAGTGAGTGTATAAAATGAGCAGAGCACATGCCCCCACCATCTGCATGTCTCATTAATATCCCTCCTATACTAGAGTGGCTGCAAGGTTTTCCTCTGTACTTCTTCTTCATTCTCATTCCCCTTCTATTTATTTTTCTTAATCTGACTGTTTCCCATTCTTCACCTCCCCCACATCCAGTTCATGTGCATATGTCTGGCAATAACAAGATATGCAGCTGGGGAAAATGCAGGCTCTTTGCTGATACATCTATCTCAGCAACAGTGCTTGATGCCTTCCTGATGTGTCAAATCATAAGACATTTCATTTCTCTTGTACTCCTTGATCTTCCCCTTCTATGTGTGCATGCATCAAGTAAGTGGAGAGTTTCAGTATTCACTGGATGTAGCCACTAGACAGTTACTTCACAGGATCCAGTTTCATACTATAGCTTTTGCCATGTGTGTGAATGTGACAGGATACAGATTTAGGTAAGCAGCTTGGTAAATGTAACAGCTTTAAATAATAATAATAATAATAATAATAATAATAATAATAATAATATTCCAAAGTGTCCAGCTGTCTGTATCCCATGTACCATATGTATGACATGTTAAATGCTACCCAGACAATAATAGCTTTAAACAAGGTTTCCATTTAGAAAGGCAGTAGTAATAAATTCTGTTGTGAGAAGTTGTATTGAAATCTATAACATTGAAATTTGAAGATTGATTCAATAATATTATATCAATTATTTCATCACTGATCTATGCTGCGGGAAAGCTGAGTGATAACCAATATGGACATCAATACCCTTCTGTTTAGTTACGCATTGTTACAGAATGTAATTTATCATTGCTCACTTGGAGGACCTGCCATTCTAAGTGCTGAGAAAGTTGGTAAAGATCTCTTTCTGAACAGCAATGTTGGCTACAATGGTTGTCATCCAGCTTTTCCAGAAACAGTTATAAGGCTAAATAGAATTTTTACCAGGTTGACAAAAGTGAATACCATGTTTTTATTATGTTTTAACCCGTTTATTTTATGACAAAAAAAAATTGATTTTAGCTGATGTTTAACTCTTTTATAACCATCCAAATGTGTTTTTACGGCTTTCTTTTTGCAGCGCCATGTCTTTTTTTCTTCTCATTACAGAATAATAGCTGCATTGAGGATCATGCAGCTACAGGTTGAGTGACGAGTGCTAGACAAAGTCATTTTTAATATTTCTCCATATACCCGGTCCTCAGAGAGCGCTGTGCATATGCTACAGGTATTGTGTTCAGTTGAGGGGTTGTATATTGTATAGAATGCTTACTTTTATCTAGTATACCAAAAACATAAAGGGAATGTATAAAGTACATTGATATATACATGTTTCCTAGATATACTGTAGATTATCAAGTCTGATTTAGGTAAAATGTGAAAAAAAAAAAAAAAAACACAGCCTCAAGTTTGTATGCAATGTACAAAATAAATTCATGTGTCACATTTCCTAAGCCTAACACTAATAAAATACCAAAATGATGCAGTGTTAGCACTTAAATAACAGTTTGTTAATCAATTTTTTATATATCAGGACATGATTCTTAACTGTAGCCCAGTTAAACAATGTGTGAAGCTCCCAAATTGCAACCTAATAAACCATAAAAGTGTGAAATGACAAACAAATTGCAGCCAAAAACTCGAAGTCAACATATTAAACAATGAACAGTTACCTGAAAACTGACATTGCATCATAACGCAGATTCATTTAATAGCTTAACACTGCATTATGACATCATGGCGTTGTTAAGTACGTTTGAAGAGGAGTTCCCGCTATACCCAGCATGTACCAGCTGTTTAATGTAGGTCCCCAGGTCTGCAGTTACTGTGCTCCTTTTTAGAAATCGATAAAATGACAATATATTGCAGTCCAGAGTACTTGCGAACAAGCGATTACTTATTCAGGTCCCCTAAAGGAAAACCAAACTGATGGTAAAAAAATAAAACAAAAACATAGAAAAACATTAAAAATTCAAATAATTTAAAAAATATTAACAATAATGCTGCATTTATACATTTTTCGAACAAATACTTATTCTGTTAATTATCCTGCAAGGTGAACACCATAAAAAATTGCAATTTGTTTGATCATTCTCTGTTTCCGCAGTGAAAAGTGATCAAAAAA
Organism: Phyllomedusa bahiana; assembly: GCA_025379985.1. Taxonomy (NCBI): domain Eukaryota; kingdom Metazoa; phylum Chordata; class Amphibia; order Anura; family Hylidae; genus Phyllomedusa; species Phyllomedusa bahiana. Next base: position 48,050 of record JAODAL010004338.1, on the reverse strand, counting down.
TGACATTTACTCAAAGACTATAGCTTAGTCTGCAAAAAATGAGCTTTCGTCCATGTACAATTCCAGAAAAGTAAAAGGTTATTGATCTCAGAAAATGGCAATGCAAAGCAAATTTTTTTATAAAAAGTTTTTAATTTATAAAAAGTAGTAAAACATGATGATAACTATATAATTTGTATAATTTGGATGTGGATGAAATGCACTGACCTTTCATTTATAACAAGTAAGTATACTCCATTTGTATCCTCCAATATACTATAAGGTGCATTAAATGGTACCATAAAAATATAACTCATCCTGTAAAAAATGGCTATGTTGACAAAAAAATAAAACAGTTATGAGTCTCGTATAAAAACTGTCTAGGTGTAAGACTTTCTTTGTTGCCCATAGCAACCAATCAGAGCTCCCCTTTCATTTCATATAGCGCCCTGAAAAATAAAAGGGGAGCCCTGATTGGTTTCTATGGGCAACAAAGAAAGTCTTACTCCTAGACAGTTTTCATACATGTGGGTAGAGAGGAAAAACAAAAACAATGAAAACATCAAGGATCACCAGTTTGAGTTTGTTTTGTCTGCCAAAAAAAAGGTCCAGACCTACCAGAAAAGAGTAAATCACAGTTGGGGAACCTTGCCTCTCCTTGTTAGGCTATTTCTACAAAGCACAGGATTTTGGTCATTTTTCAGCAGATTCAGTATTTGGAATCTACTGAAAAAAACTACAGAAACCTGTGTAGCCCTCAATAGAAAAGCTGTCTACACCGCACAGAAACCAAAAAGGTCTGGCGGAATATAGAACATGTTGTATATTCCGTGGCAACGACATCGGATTCTTGCAGCCCTAATGTACTGGGCCGCTGGGAATCTAAAATCCGACCACCATTTTTCGCGCAAAAAAAAACGGCAGTGCGGCACGGTCTAGCAAAGTGAAAATGCTGTCGGATTTTGGATCTCTTTTTCACTGTGCTATGTGGATCTAGCCTTAGGAAACAAGAGAGTGGCCAAACGGTATGCAGGTCAAGTTTTCTTACACACACATAACAACAGTGTGGGAAGAAGTAACTAGCTTCTCCTGTTTAAAGCATGAGAAGAAAGGTTAGACATTGGAGTTTTATATGCAGAGAGATACACAGTGCTTGTTCAAGTCTCTAAAATATATATAAAACAAGAAATCTCTGTTTTTAAGGCTGTTGTATAACAGCTATATGTAACAAGTTCAAGAATTAAGATCTGTAAAGGCAAGGGTCAGTAATAGGTATTTTATCACATATATCACTGATGTGAAATATGCATTTATTGTGCATGTAAAAGCTTTGATGAAAATTAAGGGAGACTACATATTACTTCTAAAGGTTACAACTCGCATCCTAGTCCTCATAGCCATCCTTGGAACACTGACATAGAAACAAGTCATTTAAGGAGAAGTCAGACTAGACACATGTGTTTCAAACTAAACTCAATAAATCTGTTGAAAGTGAATCTATCAGTATACAGAGGGGGTCTGAAAAGAATGAATAGGTGTATTTTATCAAGTGCCTGACAAGTCATAGTAGGATTATTATAGCAATTCAAATACAAGCAATATTCTGCCTTATTTTTCCACATAAACTACAGATTTGGCCTGATTTAATGTTTATCTATGTACGTGGTAACGTCAGAGAGTAGCTTATTTGAATATTACGCAAAACCAAGGTCAATAACATCAGTTAATATTTGTTATTGTATTTTTCAGGTGAAATGTAAGCTCCTGGAAATAGTCACATATTCTGGGAATGCCTAAGGGAAAGTGGTGTCAATTCACACAGAGGTTTGTCCTACTGTTTTGCATCATTTCCCCAATGTAAGATAAATAATGACTCTATAGTGAAAAAAAGGAGGCAAATAAAACATTTAACTTGCTAATTTGTCAAGGCAGAAAGAATTAAGTGAAATTGTAAGTAAACCAAAAATCTCATACCCACCTAGTTGCCCTCTGTCCTCCATGTCCAACATCAATACACGGTCTAAATGAAATAGCACTTGTTGTCCATATAATATTTTTTTAAACTGAGTGATTGAGGTAAAGGCATTAACATTAGATGTTTTTTTTTCTGTGAAATGGGCAATTTGGAGACATACAAATGGTGTTATCTTCATGAGACAATAATATAAAGCTGAAAGCTAAAATGCTCCTCATCTTTTCTGTAGACTGTTACAAGCCTGCATTACAAGCCTGCATTTTATAGGCAAAATTTAGAGCCTACAAGTTTTCTGATACCTTAATGAGGTAGTCCACCTCATATAAAAAGGATTGCGATAGTTCTCAGACCCTGAGTAAACTGAAAAAAAAAGTCACGCACCTTCCTATAGTCCCCAATTACAGCCGCACATCTCTCGGGTCTTCTGTTGACGTGCCGTCACTTCCGATTGGGCATGTCAGTGCTGCTACTGCCACAGTTTGACTGCAGCGGCCATCTGCCACTTACTAACATCATCGTTTTGAAGATATTTGCTGCTGGAACCAGGGACTGGAGAACGGCGAGAATAACTTTAAAAAAAAAAAAATGTTTTTGTTAATAATTTAGTGCAATATAAACAGGAGTGACCAATACATGAGACATGGCAAAAAGATGATAGTACAGATAATAGATATATCCGGATAGGATCCATTAGGTCAGGGTAAGAAGGCAAGGACCTAAGAAATTAATGAAGAGTTTTTGTACATGTTATCAATTACAAACAGGATTATGGTTACTACTCAATAGGCTGTAAAAGGTTAGACAATGAAGGTGAGTAAGCTCAAGCTGCATATGTCAATATTTGAGAATACAGGTGTATACATAGTAAAATATGTTTGACCCTTCCAATAAAGGCCTATATATTAGAAAATGTAGATATGAAGGCAGAGAGCACTTTTGAGACTAGGCTTCAATCACCTTGAGTATCTAATAATAAACAGTATATAAATAACATTGGGAAGGAAAGAGAAAGAGGTGTTCTGCCATGAATCTTAGTTTAATCTAGATTGGGCATAATACTGTGCCAAGGAGCCCAGGAAAGAAGAAACTTGTGAGATTGTCCTTAACGGAAAGCCAGTAACGTTTCAAAACTATAGTTGGTGCTCACTATGTCCTTAATGTCAGCTATCTCTGGAATGAGGGATGATTTACAGTTTCTCACAATGGCTAATTTCACACCTTGAAGGATATGAGCTACTAATATTCAGTTGTGAAGGGAACATTTAAAATGCCTAACAGAAACAGGGCTAAATCTGGTTCTTTAGGGATAGGTACTTGGGCTATCTTGTTAACAAGTAGGAAAACTTTTTTCTAATAGGTAGACAATAAATTAGACTTCCAGAATATGAGGAATGGAAACCCTGGTGAGCCACAGGATCTCCAACAACATGGCGATGATGTTGGATATATTTTGGAAAAATGTAAGGGAATATAATACCAATTAGTTAACAATCTTTGGTATTCTAAGATAAGTTAAATAATCTGTATCAGACAAATAAAAGGTATTTTAGAAGACCGGGAAGGGCTGAAGATTTGAATCCACTAGTATAACTTAAAAGAGCAGAATACCTTTAATTTCCAGGCGTTGATAGATAAGTTTGTAATATGTTTGGTTAGATTTAATAATGGAATTAGAGTTGACGTGGGGATTGGGAATAATAGCTGGGATCTAGTCTATGCCAATATTGAAGCATACAATCAATGATTGGAGGAAGTTTAAGGTCTAAATGTTATGTGGAATTTTGAGAATGAAGCCAGGGTTTTAAGGATTGTAGAACTATTATCTGAGTTTCCATTGAAGCCCAGGTTTTTTCCTGCATATGATTCCAGCAGTGTGTGATTTGGTCAAGGGTCACATCAAAATGGCAAATTTGCAGATTAGGGAAACAAAATCCTCCTAATTTAGTAGTTTTCATTGATAAGGATTTAAAAAGTCTAGGTCTTTTATGCTGCCAGATGAATGTATTTAATTGGGATTGGAGGAGCCTGAAAAGTTGAGTTAAAGGAATTGGAAGCATGTATAATAAATAAAATATTTTGGGAATATGATCATTTTATATAATATAATACAGCCTAACCATGACTGTTCAATTTTTGATATCCTGTCACATTCCTTCTGAAGGGAAGAAATAAGGGGGTAGGGAGTTGGCTCTAATGATGGAGGAACTTTTTTGGTGAGGTGTATGTCTAGATATTGAATAGCTGAGTTGGATCATTGCAGGGGAGACTAGTCTGAAGACAGGATTGAATATGTAACGGTAGATTAAAACCAAGAATCACTAATTTTGAATAATAGACTTTATAGAATGATACTAGACCAGATTTTTCAAGAATAGTGAGAAGTGCAGGCAAGGATTTATCAGTTTTGGTAAAGGCCAATATTGTTTCATCAGCAAAACGGTTTATGGTGTGTGATTTATCACCTATTTAAATGCCAAATATCTCAGCGTGAGATGTATTTTTTTCCTCCAATGGCTCTATAAGAATGGCAAAAATTAGAGGAGACAGAGGGTACCCCTATCTGATACCTTTCAATATTGAAAAAGATTTGGAAAGTATGCCATTGACTAATCCTTTTGCTGAAGGTACAGTATACAGAACTTTAAAAGCTGAGAAAATAGGACCAGAGAAACCAAATTTGAAATGCAAAATTCCAGTGAATGTGGTCAAATGCCTTTTCTGCATTGAGGGATAAAAGTCCTGAAGGCATCTTTCCCATTTCCAGTTTGTGTATAATATTGATCATTTATCTGGTACCATTAGAGGCTTTCCCACCTCTCATAAAACCAACCTGATTGGGTTGAATCAGTAAGGACAGAACTTTAAGTAACCTATTTGCTATAAGTTTAGCGGAAATTTTATGTCAGCATTAAGTAGTGATATGGACCTGAAGTTACCAGGTGTGTCATGGGTTAAGGTATTGTTATAATTGTAGCCTCAAGCATTTCTTAGGAGGAAACCCTTTATTTTTGACTGAACTGATAAGTTTTCAAGATAATGACTTAAACAGGATGAAATGTTTTATAGTATTCATTAGAATACCTGTCCAGGGCTAGTGTATTGCATAGAGGGAGGCAATAAATTGTACGAGCAATTTCTGCTTTTGTAAAAGATGTATTTAGGTCTTGGAGATGGTCTTGAGACATAGAGGGAAGATTAATAGATGAAAGACAGGAAGTGATAATTTTGTTAGTAGGAGTAGAAATGCTGGGTTAATATTTTAGATTGTATAGTTTAGTGTAGTAATCGCTAACTTCATCAGCTATAGATTAAGGATTTGTTATTCTAGTATTTGAAGAGGCAGATAAAAGAAAGAGAATTTGAGTTTAAGGTTTCAGATGTGCTACTTTTCTAGCCAGAAATTATACTTATTAGGTTTGTTAACATATCGACAATGAGAAAGTTGCAAGGATTTAATATGGGAATCATAATCTGAGTATAACTCTTTTAATTTTAGCTTCTGCAATGCTTTTTATATGAGATGGGCAACTCCTCTAAGTCCCTTGAGTGTTTGTGAGTGTGGATGATAAGCATAAATATAAAAAAATAGAGAGGTAAGGAGCACTTAAAAGTCAAAATCACACACACAAAACTGTTGACAAGTCAAATGAATGTTGTCATAATGGCACCTAACCTATACATAAACAAATGCGCAGTATACCAACATTTTGTAGAAATTTTCCAATGATTTATTCATATTCACCAACGTGGCACATTATAATACATGTAGAAATATGTTTTGATTGCATAGTCCAGGATTAAGCAGCAATTCAAATTCTTTTGGTATTGTAATACAGCATTGGCTTCATATAATGTGTGGAAAGGAGAAAGCAACCAGACAGGCAACCGGCCACACAGGTGTTCGACGTTTCGAGACAGAACCCGCCCCTGGTGCTTGAGAATATGAATAAATAATTGGAAAATTTCTACAAAATGTTGGTATACTGCACAGTTGTTTATGTATAGGTTTGGTGTGGGGGTGAAGAGAAGCCCTGTATGTGTAGTGTGGATTGGTCACGCAAAGTAGCAAACTACCATTTTTTGTTGAATTGTCATAATGGCACCTGTCAATCTGTAAGCTATATTAGTCAGACCCAAATCACTCATAAAATATGACTTTTGGTTAGCTAGTCTAACAATCGAACTGGGTAAAACAACTAGTGCTATAGAAACAAGTAATAGTGTATAATCAAGTTTTGAACAAACAATGTCCAAACTGGGGATCCTTATCAGAAAAGAGAAGAAACATTACACTCTCACTATCCCTTAGCAGAGCACTTACCCCGAGAGAGATTGAAGACAATATACATAAATTATGCCATTTTCTCACATGTGGTGACTATAAAGCATTATACTCCCAATAAGTGTTTATACAATATTATTTCTTTCTAAATTAGCTGTTTTACGTATACAATAAATCCATTTGTTATTTGGGTCTGTGGAGTAATTTTTCTTATATCCATCAGGATTCACCTGATGGATATATATTTTAGATATTTGTTTATTATGATGGTCAGTAATATTAAATACCTAACGTGTATTGGCAATTGTTGATATAAAATCTAATTAGGTCCACAGTTCATAATGCCAAAAAGTCAGGAAACAGAATTTGCATAATTGAACTAAATTCTACAACTTGGTAAGAGCATCTTCCAATCTGCAGCTCTTCTGAGGTGTTGCCAAATGTTGTGCTTAGTACGTACCAAACGTTTCCAAAGAAGAGTTATTTCATGTGGTCTAATCCCACAGAAAAGCTACTGTACTACAAATGACCAAGAAAGTAAATCAGCGTTTACAGAATTTCCAAAGCATTGCACTGCATGCTGCCTCCAGTAGATGTATGAGTATTAGGATTCATCTTAATGGTTATATTAAAACCTACTTATTATTTTGTAGGTCCCGCTCATGCCACCAAAATATATCTTGTCAAGGCAAGAATTCTGAAGTTGTCCTGTGATATAGCACCAAGATGTTAGGCTATGTTCACACGGTGTATTTGCAGGGCGTAATTACTCCCCACAATTACTACGTGTGGACGGGGGCGGGGCGGGAGCGTGGGGCCGGCACCTCGCCGGCCCATAGACATTCATTACCAGCGGCGCGTATACACCACTGGTAATTCACATGAAACTTATCTCCCCCCTCGGTATATTCGCCGAGCAGGAAGAGGAGACGTAATCCATAGTTCTCTATGAGAACTGTGGATTACCGTAATGACTGGGACGTATTCCAGCCGTAATTTGCGCACTCCGGCGCGTAATTACGGACTGAAATACGTCCCATTTTAAGCCATGTGAACATAGCCTTAGAGGCAGATTATTTAAGTCCTCTAAATTGTGAGCGGGGGCCTCTATGGATTGGACTGATACATGAGGATTTTGTCAACACTTTGAACCCCCTTTGTCTTGTTCCCGAAAAAACCTTTCCCTAAAACCATTTACGGGTGGGGCGGGGTTTGCCCTTTTTTCTGCTGAAAGGGGGTTTGGGCATTCAGGAATTGTTTTTAATAAAAGGGAAAACCTAAGGGGTTTAAAAAATTTTTTTAGGAGGTGGTGGGTGTCCAAGTAAACATCCCAAATGAATGAAAGGGACCCAAAAGGTTTTCCCCAAAATGTAAAATATTTTTTAAAGGGGAACACAATCATTTTCCACAGGTTTGTTTTTCGGGCCAAATTGCACTTTTCCGGGTGCCATTTTTTTCCCCCATTTTAAGAGCCCAACGCACATCCCTGCCCAAAATTTTTTAAAAAAATACTTTTTTTCTATTTTTTTCTTTTTTTGCCCCACATGACCCATCTTAAGCATTTTTGGGAGGGGACAAATTTTCAACTGGCCCCAAATAGGCCCAGTACTTTAGAAAACCACAATGCATTTTTTTATTGTTCCTTTTCCCCTATCGCTGTAAAACATAAACTTTTTTTTTTACCCATTTGGGTGCAAACAGTTGTGCTCTTATGTGAGATTAGAAAGAAAAAAAGAAACCAGCTCACCATAGAGTGAAAGTAGGACTCAAGGGAGATGCAGGAAAAATTATATTTAAAAATTTTAATAAACTAGTTTTGCAAGTAAGGAAATAAAAAATGTCTAGCTTTTGGTAAAAAAAAATTTTTTTTCAATTTTTTTTTGCTACTATATTTCCCTTTTTTTTGTTTGGCATGGGCACAGAAAATTCCCAAACAGGCCAGAAAAAGTTTTGTGCTTCAAAAAATTTCTCCTTTTAAACATTTTTAATCCAAATATCAGCAGCCAAAAAATTTAAATAACTTTTCACAAAAAAATTTATAAAGTTAAACCCAAAATTTTCCCCTTTTTTTCCCTTCCCTTGAAAAGCCCTTAAGATATATTAGTTTGTTTTCATTTTTTTTTATTTATATAATATTATATATATATATATATAAAATATATTATTTAAAAAATTATTAGATATAATATATATTATATATATATTTTAAAATATATTTTTAAAAAAAAATATATATATTTATTATTTGGAACTCTTGCTTCCTTTTGGGATTTTTAATTGGATTCAAAATTTTTCCCTTTATGCACAGGCTGTTTCCGATATACATTTAATTAAGAAAGCAGATCATTTGTATAAAGATCAATACCATTCAATTTATTCAGGCCCTTTGGGGAAAAAAAGGGGTCTTTTAATTTTTTTTCCCTTTCCCTGTTTTAAACTAAAAATTTCCCGGGAACTTAATAAACAAAAATTTGATTTCATCCTGGGGGCCCCTAATGTTTAACTTTGCATACTTTTTTTTTTTTAAAACAAAATTTATTGTGCTATTTTAAAAACCTTTAAAACCCCCCACCCCCCCCCTCACCCCCTTAAAAAAAAAAATAAATATCTATGATACATAACAGAAAACATTTATAAAACATATTCTTCTGTTTGTAACCCCAGTAAATTTTTAAAACCATTGTATAAAATTTTTCAGAGAAATTTAAAGCCCTTTGTTTTAATTTTGGGAAAAATAAAAAAAAAAAAATTTTTTTTTTGTACCCCGTTTTTTTTTTTAAAAAAAAAAAAGGATTAATTTAAAAACTTCTTGCCCTAGCCCCATCTTGTGGTGTACAGAGTAATGCAAGCCACTGTCACCTATCTAGCTGAATTGGTATAATTACAAAAGCAAGACAAGGCTATCTTTACGCAGATGCAATTATTTTAGCGGTATTCTCACTTTTAAATTGCCCAAATTTTGTGTTGCTATTTTAATTTTTGGCTTTTGGAAAAGAAAAATTCCCCAAAAATTTTCCCACATATTTAAAAATGGCATTTAAAGGGTTATTTTTGTACTTTTAAAAAAAAACTAAAAACCCATTTCAAAGACTGGAGAATTTTTAAAAAATGGGTTGGGTTTGTTAGGCAGTGTTTACCAATCAGTGTGAAATTTTTTTTATTGAAATTTTTTTTTCAGAATTTTCCCTTATAAAATTCCTGTTTCAAAAAGGGGGTTTTTTCACTCCACAAATGATTAGCTTTTTAAATGTAGAAAATTTAAAGTTAAATTACCAAAAAACATTGTTGTTTTGATTTTGCTTTGGTCAGAAGATAAAGAAGATTTAACCTTTTCTTAGAGCATACAAGTTTCTCTTGGTTATTGACCACATCTCCCCAACTCTCTCTCTCCTCTGTTTCTTTTCTGTTTGCTCCACAATTTTTATGTTGTATGGTAAATAAGGCAAAATTTGAAGAGTAAAAAACACAAAAAATAAAAAGACATATCCTTTCTAGAATTCCTTTTGGAAAAAGTTAGTAAACCTCAATCAATAAGTTGTTTATAAGTCAAAAATAATGCAACATATAATTAAGCATAAATGGAAAATAAAAGAGAGTTATGTCTTTAAAATGCTTCAGCCTTAATTGGTCATTTCCCCAAAGTTGCTTTTTTTTCACTTAAAACCCATTGTTAACCAAAGTAACATATTTGCCCCGCTTTCCCTAATTGTTTCATTTTAGGTCCCCAAAAGTTTTTTTAAAAAAAAATTTTTTTAGAAGTTTCAAAATTTAACTATATCCGTTTTTCCCCGGGCCCACCCTGAAAAAAGAAACCTATAACCCCCCGGCAATAGCAGGGGAGGGGGGGAAAAAGTAATTGCCCAATTCACTGAAAATAACCTGTTGTGGAACCCCAAGGCCCCGGAGGAGAATAAAACCATCCAGACAGAGTGGACACTGAAGGGAACAGCCCCACTCAAAAACCACAAAAGGCAGTTTGGTTGCCCTCCCCAAAGGGGAAAGGGAAACCCATTTTTAGGGTAAGTGTTAAAAAAAAAAATTTCGAAAAAAAAATTTGGGAATGATCAGGGGTTCCATAAATGTCAACGTTCAGAGGCACCAGGATTTTTCCCCAATTTGGGATCATGGATCTGTTTAAAAGGGAGCCAAAACCAAACGAAGAAAAAATTTTTCCCCCACTACCCCCATCCAAAAAAAGAATTAACAAAAATGCGGGTCAGGTGGGGCATGTTTTATATATTTTTTAGCCAACCACCACTCCCCTTAAAGGGTGGCCGGCAGAAAAAATTTTATATTTATATTTTATATATAATATTATTTATTATATATATATAATATTAATTATATTTATATATTTTTTAATAGTTTATATATATATATATATATTTATTTATTTTATAAAAATACATATAATAATAAATAAAACTTATATATTTTTATATATACTTTTTTATATATTTTATGTGTTTTGTGGGGAAAAAAAAATAAAAAAAAAAAATTCCCTGTCCCAAAAAAATTTATGTAATCAGTGGTGGGAAAAACCTGGAGAAATTTTAACAAAGGGGCTTAGCCCGAACGGGAACCAGCTATAAAAGTAAATTATACCAAAGACGCCAGGGGGTTGGAAAAAGAAACAGAAGAGCCAGGGGCCGGGCAGGGGGGGGGCAGACCTTCCACCCACCAATGTTGGGCTTACCTCGGGAACCCCAATTAAGGAAAAAAAGGGGAACTCACCCCCCCCAAAACACATCAGACTCTCCTCCCAATTTTCACCGCTTAAAAAGCAACCTAAAAAACCCATTTCTTCGGGCCCTTTCCCTTTTCCCTTTCATGGGGTTGCCCACAAACTTCCTCCACAGAATGTCCCCCTCCCCTCCTTTTTCTCTTTCCCCCTCCTTGTAGTTTGGAAAAGCCCTCGCGGGTAGGGTCCTCTCTCCCTCTGTCGTCCCAAATTTCATTATCCCTTATCACTGTACCGTTTGAAATTTGTATGTTTGAAAACCCCCTCGAATGTTACAAAGCCGGGAAAATCAAGGCCTTTTAAAAATAATATAATAAAATAATAACAGGGGCACAGATCCTAATCAGAATGGGCAGAGAGAGGGTTGTCAGTATTAAAGGGCTATTTTAAAATAGGTAGGAATATGCAATTGGTCGTCGGTGTAAACCGCCAAAAGCTTAGGGGGGTGGTGGTAAAAACCCCAATGTCCCATACACTAGGTGCAAATGGGTTGTGCTATAAAGGCCAATTGCTGTCCCAGGGGCCCCAAGAAATTCACTAACGTGAGCATTGCCGTTTGGGTGTTCAGTTTGACAGCCAAATCACAGAAATCACTGATGCTGGGGGGCACTCTCCCCCCTGGGAAATGGGGAAATGGTTGCTGTGGGGAAAAAAGCAGCCATCTTCCACGGACTACCGCAACTTTAGCCGCGGCGATCCCTTACTTCCATGACGTACCCATACGTCAATTAGTGGGAAGTCACTTCCCGCTATGATGTATGGGTACGTCAAGTGTCGGAAAGGGGTTAAGAGGTTTTACAAAACAGTTTAAATGCTTTTATTCATTAACTCCTTACCACCGGAGCCAGTTTTGACCTCTTTGACACAGCCCCATTTTTTAAATGACATGTGTCACTTTATGTGGGAATAAGTTTTGGCTTTTACCTATCAATGGGATTTAGAGACTGTTTTCTTGTGATACTGACTGGTGCTTTAACTTAGTAGGAAACTTTGGTCCATATAATCATTGTTTATTTGTGAAAAATATCAAAAGGTCTTGAAGATTTTTCTAAAATTTGCAGTTTTCAAAGTTAAAAAATTACTGTGTGTAAGACAGATAGTTATTCCACACAAAATAGTTAATAACTAGCATCTACCATATGTCTACTGTAAGATGTCATCATTTTTTAATCCAGAAATTCTGGTAATGTTTTTATTTTTTACAGCAGTCACCATGTGGTATGAATGACATGCCAGCTTTATTCAGCAGGTCGATATGATTACAGTGATACCCAATTTGTATTTTTTATGTTTAACTGCTTTTACACAAAAACACTTTTATTCAAAAAGGAAAATATGTTTTTGCTTGTATATAGTCTGAGAGCCATAACTTTTTTTATATTTCTGTGTACGGAGCTGTGGCTTGTTTTTTGCAGGATGATTTGAATTCATTATTGAAATTATTTTTGGGGGGACAAGACTTTTTTAATCACTTTTAAATCTGCTTTTTGGAAGACAGGGTGAAGAAAATACTGCATTTGTAGTAGTGTTTTTAGTTTTTATTTTTAACAGTGCTCACTGTTTTTTTTGTTTTACTTTTTTTTTTAACTTTTTTAATTTTTTTCTACTTATCCCCATGGTGGACTTGTATCAGTGTTCTTTTGGTCACTTTTACAATGCATAACATTGTACTGCTATGCATTGTAACTGTCAATCACAGGCAGCCCAGAAACTTTAAGGTTGATAGGGGGAGCATCAGCAGTCGCAATAATATCACGACGATGCTGATGCAGGCAGAGGGAGCTCCCTCCCTCTTTCTTTCTTAGCTGCCGCAATCGCAATTGACAGCGACAGCTAAGGAGTTAATAGCCCATGACAGGAGTTATATACAGCTGGTTCCATGCTGCGATCGTGTGGCCTCCATGATGACCTGGACATGCCTGTATGTTCATTTGCGGGAACTCACTCCAAGGCAGGACGTACAGGTACATCCAATGTCGGTAAGGGCTTTAGACAATGTCCCAGATTGTGCCATTAATGTAATCTCTCAGCCTATGAAAACTGTCCTTCCTTCTAAACATCTTATTATAGGTAACCTCTCAACTAATTTATTCTATTCTCTCTGAGAACAGAATGCAGCAGTGACATGAATGCTAATTTAAGTTAAATGTCTAATATTTATGAATATTTTGCCATTTGCGATGTTGCTGACAGTCCAAGATAACTTACCATAAGTTGTGGAATTTTATGAAGCTTTGGGTGTTTTGGGGGAGTAACCATTTGTTTTGGTTTATATTGGTAAATAACATTTGAAAACCCTGATCGGGAAGATTTAAGCCCCATCCTGAAAATGTTCCCAATCATATAACTGGTATCACCTCCTAAATGCTCGCTTTTGGGTTTGGTTTTCATAAATCCAACCCCTTCAATGACCCAAATTGTGGTTGTCCCACAGAAGAATCTGAAGCATCATCAATAATGGTGTTTAATGCATTATATTAAGTTTACAGAACCATTTATATAAAATCACATAATTTCATTTAATTACTAAAATACAAATAGACAGCATAAAATTATCAATTTAAAATAATCACCATAAAAAAGGACTAGTGACAGACAACATAGGTAAGAATTTCAAATTTATAGTATACAATGTTGCAGTAGTCAAAAAAATAAATTTTGTAAATTTCCCCAATTTTAAAACAACAAAATTTTTAAGTGGACCCATATAACACATGCTTAAAGGGGTTATCTGAGAGATTAAAGATTTAATTGAACATTTTAACAGCATTATGTGGAAAAGTAAAGATATTCCTTACCTTCATTGGTTTTGTTTCTTTTTTTTGGGCCCCCTTTAAATCATCTATCATAAATTCATTTACCTTCATGTTTTGTTTCTTTTTTGCCTCCTTATTATCTATCTAAGAAAAATTTTGCAGTGAAATTTCCTGCTTCTGGGAGTGTCAGTAGTTCTCTAGTAGCTTTTTCCTACAAATCCCAGAATGCATTGCAGTTACATTCTAGGACTTGAGATGCTGCTTCAGTATTGCCACATAATCTTCTTTCATCATGATGCCATCTAGTTTGTGAAGTGTAACAGTCCCTTCTTAAGCAAAATAACCCCACAAAATTATATGTGCCCCGCCCCCTTTTGTTTCGCAATTGGGATGGTGTTCTTAAGCTTCCAAGCTTCTCCCCTTTCCTCAAAATGTCGCAATGGTCATAGGGGCCAAAAACTTTTTGTAGATCACAGGACAGGTCTCCAAAAATGTAGGCTTTGTTCCTTTGTGCATTTGCAAGCATTATTGGTTTTATATGTTTCTTTGGAGTAAGGCTCCTTCCTGGCGAGTGCACTTCAGCTGTTGATAAGTACTCATTTAACTAGGATAATCACACAATTTACCAGCTTTCGAGCATCTCACAAAGACTTTTGCTTTTGTTTTGGGTTGATATGCTCATGTTGTTCCAACATTTCACTCTGAGACACACAACCACTCTTCCTGGCGGTATGATGAGTGGCCCATTCTACTTTTTTGTACAGGATGAACGAGAACCTGCGGACGGGGAAAAAAAAGTACCAAGGATGAACAACTTGTGAAAGCCCACAATTTTTCTCTGATATTGGCTGATTTCTTTAAAATTCCCCCATGAGTTTACACAGATTCAGGGCCATTCCTAGGCTAAATTGCACTCAGGGCGAGGTGAAGAAATTTCGCTCCCCCCCTTCTGTAACATAATGCACCACAATGAGACACATTGCATCACCATAAACCAAAGCCAAAATATACAAAAGCTTTCACACATTGTGTACTTATAAAAACTAAATAATAGCATAAGTTACCAAAAACACGCTAACACAAAACCAAATCCCAGACCACTAAGGAACACATATAACCAGCACACAGTGATTTAAATAATAAACCACACCATTATTATTTATTTTTATTATTTTATTATTATATTATTTATTTTTGAGCGCCCTTGGTTCCAGAGCTTGTACATTCGGGTTTTCCCATACATAACATGGGGTCAAACAGTAAAGGTGACAAATTAAATAACTAACAACTGGTACAAAAGGGAGAGAGGTCCCTGCACGTGAGGGCTTGATTTAAAAAGGGAAGGTCGGAAGAGAACCGGTGGGGGGCGACATGTTTGTGGCCGGGTTACTGGTTGGTGGGGTTTAAATTGTTGGGTTATAGGCAACCTGAGAGAGGGGTTTTTCGGGTTGCTTCTTTGAGCTGTGGAGAGGTGGGGGAGAGTCTGAGGGGTGTTGGGGTAGTGAGTTCCAGAGTATGGGGAAGCACGGAGAAGTCTTGGAGACGGTTATGTGAGGAGTTGACATGGGGAGAGCAAGAAGAAGGTCCTGTGAGGAGCCGGAGATTGCGTGAGGGGAATATCTGGAGATTAAGACAGTATTATAAGGGGAGAAAGGTTATGTAGAGCCTTGTAGGTCAAGGTTCTAACTTGACCTGGATTCGGTGGCAATGGAAGCCAGTGAAGAGATTGGGAGAGGGTAGAGGCAGAGGAGTATCGAAGAGAGAGGTGAAAACAACGGGGAGCAGAGTTAAGGATGGATTGGAGGGGTGCGAGAGTGCTAGACGGAGGCCACAGAGAAGGATGCTGCAATAGTCTAGGCGTGAGAGACGAGGGCATGGACCAGCAATTATGTGCTTTCGAAAGTTAAGGAACGAGCGGATACGGGATAATTTTTAGGGGTGAGGCGGCAGGCAAAGGTGAGGGTTTCGAATGTGCTTTGGGAAGGGCAGATTGAGTCAAGGGTTATCCCAAGCAGCAGAGGGGTTTTTTAGCTGGTGAGAGAGTGTAGCCATTGACTAAGATGGAGAGATCAGGTGGAGGGATGAATGGGACGGTGAAAATGATGAATTCAGTTTTCTCCACGTTTGCTTCAGGAGAGGAGGAGAAGGGGAAGGATATGGACGAAAGACAGTCATGGATCCGGGAGAGTAGAGAGTAATACTGGGCCGGAGATGTAGAGTTGGAATCAACACATACAGATGGTATTGAAAGCCAACGAAACTATTAGTTGACCAGACCAAAGAGTGAAGAATAGAAAAGGGGGTTTTGTGAAACCAGGACAGCCCTGGGGGACACAAACAAGAGGGGCAGGAGGAGTGGTCTTGAAGTAGAGACGCTGATGCTGAATCAGTGAGTTTAGGAGGGTATAAGAAAAGGGCTAATTTCCCTGATGCCGAGGAGGAGAGGGTTTGTATGAGGATTGAGTGGTCAACATGTCAAAGGCGGAGACAGTTAAGGGAGAAGCACAAAAGTAGTGGCTGAAAGGCCTTTGGCAGTTGCTAGGCCGTTGTGACTTTGGTTAGGGGGGTTTCTGTAGAGTGGTGGGTCGGAAACCCGATTGCAGTGGGTCAACCGAGAAGGTTGGAGGATTAAAATTGAGAGGGCATTGTAAGATAGATGCTGCTCAAGGACTTAGAGGCGAATGGAAGCAGGGAGATGGGCTAGTTGGAAAGACAAGAGGGTCAAAGAGGGTTTCTTAAGGATGGTGTGATGGCCCATTTTAAAGGAGGAAAGGAAAGCATGGGCCAAGGGTTTAATGTAGGTTGAAGAGAAAGCGCGAGGCTGGGATGATAGCACTAAGGTCAGGGAGAGGTGGATTGCAGTGGGTCAAGATTACAGGTAGTGTTGGATTTTGTACATAGAGTGGAGAGCTTGTCATGAGTGACAGTAAGAAGGAAGTTAGGGGGAAATATGATGGCAGGTGTAGGGTGGATGTAGAACTGCAGGGAAGAGACAGATGGAGGGGACTGCAGGGGGAAGCTTTGTCTGAGAGATTGATCTTATTTAGGAATGAGTGGCGAAATCATCTGCTGAGAGGGAGAGATGGGTGAGGGGGGCTGGTGGACGGAGAAGGGATTGAAGGTTTTTAAAAAGTTGTCTGGGGTTTTGAACAGGAGGGGTATGAGGGGGGGGAAATAAAATCCTTTTGGCTAGCGGGGCAGATTTAAATGTATGCATGATTGTTTTTATAAGGGGAAGTCCAGTGGAGCTGTTTTCTTCCCCGTGGCGTCAGCAACTCTAGAACTGCCCAGTTTTTGGTGGAGTCTGTGTCCAGGGTTGTCTGTTAATTTGCAGGACTTTTTGTGTGAGAGGGGGGACAGCATCAAGATGGAGGTGAATGTTGTTGTAGAAAGTGGGGTGCGTCTTTTAGCAAAAGAGGAGAGGTTTAGAGAGGAGGGAAAAAGATTAGAAGGGCGAGGGGTTTAAGGGGTTCAGGGTTCTATGGGGGAGTAATAGATTTGGGGCAGAGGGGGGGAGGTGGGGGTGGAATTGGGGAGAAATGACAAATTGTGGGCAGAGGGTAAAGGGGAGATTGAGGGTTTGATAAGGACAGAGGCGGGTGAAGATAGGTCCCTTGTGTGCCATCTTTTTGATGGCTCCAAGGTCCACTGGTGGAGGCCCAAAAAAGGGAGAGCAGGGGTTGTTAGTAGGGAGCGGGGGGGTCGATTGGGATGTTAAATCTCCCATGATAATAGGGGGATTTAGTGGAAAAATGAAGGGGCCAAAAGCAAAATTCAAGAAGGCGGTGGAGGGCCTGGAGGACATAAACACAGCCCTTGGGGGTTGGAGGGGGGTAGATGTGGATGAGTGCATTTCGAAGGAGGGGGGGGTGGGGAAGGAGTGGCCCGATCCACAATCACAGACCCCATATCACCCGCACATAGTGAACGAATATACAAAAGACCATTAATGAGTATAAAAATTATACTACAACCCCTATAACTGGCAAACAGTGACCAAAACATGTTGGGAAACCCGCTGTAACAGGCTTCAGACATATAAAAAATTTCAGTAATGATATCTAGGACTCACAGGAGACGTCTCTGAAGAGTTGTCTCTTTCTTCTTTTTCTCCTCTTCCCGGCCCCATGACGACTACCCCCGAAACTTCACGAAAATTTTTCAAAACAAAAAATCTTAGACCCCACTTTAACAGCACTTCTCTACCAATTCCTATCTCTATACAAACTCCCCATCTATAGCACCTCATATGGTAGCCATGTATTAGCCCCTGTAGCCATGTAGTAGCCCCGTATAGCCAGGTAGTAGCCCCCTGTAGCCAGGTGATGCTCCACTGTAGCCAGTTGACACGCCCCTGTAGCCAGTTGATGCCCTCTTGTAGCCAGTAGATGTCCCCCTTGTAGCCAGTAGATGTCCCCCTTGTAGTCAGTAGATGCCCCTGTAGCCAGTAGATGCCCCTCTGTAGTCAGTAGATACCCCTGTAGCCAGTAAATGCCCCCCTTGTAGCCAGTAGATGCCCCCCCCTTGTAGCCAGTAGATACCTCTGTAGCCAGTAGAGGCCCCCCTTGTAGCCAGTAGAAGCAAACAAAATTCCTTAAAATTCTCTGTGTCTCATTATTCTGGCATTTGGCAAATGTAAATCATTTTGGTAATCCTAATTGTTTTTTCCTGTCGAAGTTTCATTTGGCTAAGTTTTAGAGTTTGTAGTCCGTCAAGCGGAAATCTCATTTAGCTTTAAACATGGAGGCATAGGTTGATCAAGACTCTTGCTCAATACATTGCCCTTGGGATTGTGCTTCATTTAAGAGTAAGGAGCAGATCTTATTGTCTTATTTTTCTCACAAGCTTCCCTAGATACTGTCCATCCCTCTCTGCTCCAACTGATGTAATTCCCTGCTGTGCTTCTTAATGTGAAAGACTGGAGCTTGTTTACCTTACTTTCTGACAAGCACTAACCTTTTAGAGCTCTGTAGCCTTGTTCACTACAGTTTACTAACCTTTTGCACTGATGTCACTGTAACAGGATCAACTAAGAATAGCAGAGTGAATATGCCAATCAGGTGAGACATGAGGCTTGGTGAGACCACTGTGTCACTGTAATAAAAATTTCAACATAGAGACTGAGTCAAATTGCATATAAAATCTTGAGTTTTACTTGAACGCATGGAATATTAATATGGCTGTATGCCTACATACTCCAATTCATCGTACTATTGTGCATTTACAAGCCAGTACTTATATGTAGCTGTTACAATCCCAGAATTTCACATTTCAGTGGCATACAATCTCATACTCGAGCTGACAGACGGTGAACAAAACGCTCCATGTTGCACACAGCTGCAACGTTTCGGAAAATCACTTTCCTTATTCAGGCATGCCTGAATTCACTGAAATGTGAAATTCTGGGATTGTAACAGCTACAGATAAGTACTGACTTGTAAATGCACAATAGTACGATGAATTGGAGTATGTAGGCATACAGCCATATTAATATTCCATGCGTTCAAGTAAAACTCAAGATTTTATATGCAATTTGACTCAGTCTCTATGTTGAAATTTTGATTGCATTGAAGGAGAGGAGAAAACTCCTACTAGATGACTGGACTTTCTTGTCAGTACAGTTAAAATAAGCAAAAACGGCACCTGAATTGTGTATACACTGTGTCACTGTGTCTTTGAGCTGCTTTCTATATTAATGTAAGTTATGGCTTAGGGACTTTTTTAAGGGAAAGTTTTGGGGTTCATTTTAAGGATAGACGTTCCAGTGTTAGGGGCAGTAGTAGAGTTATGTTTAGAGGAAGATTTAGGACAGTTCGGGTCAGTTACTACTCTTACTTAATTTCTGAAGTGAACCTGTATGTGAATCTACAACAACTAAAGATCCTATCATCATCTGTCCACTGTTCATTTGCTGTCCAAATGGCATAGTCAGGAAGTGGCATGTGACTGCTGCAATTGTTTATTGACTGAGGTGCAACTGGACAACAAAACTGGACAACAAAACATGTTAATCACTTCTCATAAAATATCTTATATCTTATGAAATAAAAAGGCATTTAATTAAAGTGTACCTCCAGTAGCAACCTCCTGTTAGGCCAGACATTGGATATGGAAAGACACTCCTGAGCAAAGAGTGGTATAAAATCATACAATGTCAAGAACATATTGCACATAGGTCCTTTTTTTATTCATTGCATTAAATTTTCCTGGAATTGTAGAGTTGTCACTGCAACTGTCTTTCTGCTCCCAAATGTTAAGGGAGGCAAAAATTTCAAATGGGAAAATGTTTCAATAAGAGGAGATAAATCATGCATAGACACACAGACTTTAGTAGGGGTAATATATTAAGAGATACAAAAATATAATGTTTAATATATATATATATACAACTGTAGAAGGAGCAGCACATTGAAGACTAAGTAACCAGCAACACCAGACTCAAGTTGAAGATCCCCTGTGGATACAGTTTGCATCATAAATAAACCAATCTGCAAGTAACAGGGCTTTACAAACATTTCTCATTTGTTTTGCCCTTTAAAGTGGATTTATGGTAATATGAGCAAAACAAATCAGATTATATGTGTTATGGGGTACTATGGGGTAAAAATATTATTTTTTAGTGAAATACTCTATATCTAGCTAGTGCTTTTTCCCAGGATGTAAGCTGTCTTAATGAGTTGCCATCTTCTGTAGACATGCACGCTGATGCAATCACACAGGCTTTTAATTAGAGAAAGGGGACCAGTAGTCCATGACATCAAATTTGACACAAACTTCCTGGTCTTGAATTAACAGACGATGACAAGTGAGTGGAAAGAAAAGATGAGAACTTGATGAAACTTGAGACACTTTCTACACTTGTGTATTTTAGAGTGGTGTAAGTTTTTCTATTAAAGCCAGAAATAAAGAAAGTAGGATAGTTTGAGCGGAATCAGAATACCATATATTTTAATTCTGACAGAACTAATGGACTTTTTCTACAATATAATAATATAATTCCTGCAATACCTAATGTATATATACATTCAACATACAATGTGAATTTACCAATATACTAAACCTAAGAAATAAAAATATTTGACCATTAATTTGTGTTGTCCGCTTTCTTTATATGCTTCCATTTATTCTAATAATTGTGAGCTCTACTACATTTGTCCCTAAAGTATAGTGAAAAAAGTCAGACCATTATCTGTTGGAACCACTGTAACAGACTGACAGGCTTTTAAGTGGATGAGATGAGGTATCTCATTAAGGAGAAGCACCATGTCGGTGTGTGGAGATTTAGCGCCTTTACACACCATTGGTATTTAAATGTTCTTTAAGGCTTATGGGAAAAGAACTAGAACTCTTGAGCACCATTTACTCTGTGCTGATGAGAGGCTAACACCCCAAAACAAATGTTTGCAAATGAACAAACTGACATGGCTTGAATTTCACATTTCAAGGCTCACTGAATCAGATGTGACTTGAGGATTGCTAACGTTAATAAATAGCACTCAAGATTTCCAGCTTTTTTACCATAAGATTTTTGGAATATTTAAATACAAGTGGAGTGTTAAATTTCACATTGACATGAGCTATATTCAACATCTCTTACCTAGCCAGCCAGTAAGTTCTACTCTGCACTGATGAGGGGCAAACACCCAAAACAGCTGTATGCAGATGAACAAAATTGGTATGGCTTGAATCACTTCCACATTGCAAGGTGCATGGAGTCAGATGTGACTTTAAGATTGCTATTTCTAATATATGGAGCTCAAGAGTTCCAGATTTTTTCCCATAAACCTGACAAGCTTTTAGTGAGCTTGCTTTATTCCAATGAACTACTTCTTTAAATGACATAGCAACATACTGTTACATATAATGCTGTTTGTGCTGTTACTGCTAGTGACAGATTGTAATATTTGTCAACTACTTTAAGGGGTTTTCCCACCAAGTAAAATTGATGTGGAAAGCTTGCAAATTAAATAATAAACATCACCATTTATCATTATTAAAAAATTCTGTACCATTTTTATTTTAGCTGCTACCTTAGTGATCCATAATGTACAGCTAGTCTCCGGAAAATCCAACTAGTGACAAGAGTTCTTCAGTTTTGGCCGCATGTACTCAGACATAACCTGTCCTCTCAGGTAGCTATTGTCAGTCTCTTCCCTGTTAGTAATCACACTGTCACGACCAGCGATGCCAATATACACTGACCCGGTGGTGGCCACCAGGTATTTGGGGATCCTGTGTGATCACCGCGAGCATAGATGGTATAGAAGCAGACCATGCCAGGGAGCAGAGTCTAAGGGGCTCCCGGTCTTCACCAGAGCCCACTGCAAGGCCAAATGGACTTCGCTACGGGGACCCCCCAGGTCGCTGCCCCTGACATGACTGCTTGTGGCGATAGCTGAAGTGCAGGACAAGGACACAAAATATAAACAGATGTCACAGGCTACAGCGGGTATAGCCATAGGCAGGTAGCAAGTAACAAGTTCCCAGGTAATTAATGGGGACAGGAGCCGGAAAAGGGAAGTTTAACCTGGTAGCACACAGGAACAGGCACAGAGGACACCACAGAAGGAGCACAGGCACGTCCGCAATTCGATACAGTGTCCGCTGTGTGAATCTTGACACACACACTGACTGATGAGCGAGAGTTCAACCCCAGGTGCTGTCATTCTGCTTCTATCCTCTTTAGTAATTTGTCAAACAGCACATAAATAAAAAGAAACCACATTCAGGTAGGTGCATTAAGAAAAAAAAAAAAACATTTGATTCCTACAGGGATTTGAACCTGTTGGGTCATATGCTATGCAGGTCAAACAAATTATGCACACCCCCTTTTTAAGACACTGAAAGCTGAAGAAAGGACAAGAGGACCAGAAATGCCTTTAATCTGCCCCTAACTTTTTAGAAGGATATTCTCATCACATTGGTAAGCTTTAAAAATGTAGACAAATATAAATAAACATTATTACCAAATACATTCCTGTACTGACTTTGCTTCATTTCAGTGGTTAGAACAGATCTTACTGGGGTATTGGTATTAATCCCTTCACTATTATTGACGTCCAAGGATGATGGCTTTTAGCCCTTCACTTTTGTGGAGAACATACAAGCAGTACTCTGCGGAGGCAAAGATAAAGATACACACTGAATATATGAATTATTTTCATTACTGCTTCATTTATTTAGGATGAAAATCTGCGGATGTTTCTGTTTGTTTGCAGTTGTGTTGCAGCCATTGCAGTGTGCACCTACACCATTTATTTCACATTGTTTGAAGGTTCTGACAATGTTTGTCTATTTTTGTATTATAAGCCTGGGAAACTGACTGCCTCCATTTTGGTTTTGAACTTCACCAATCCATTCAGGCTCTTTTTAATAACAACAAAGTATAGTTGAGGCCCTAATTGCCTTGAAAAGTATGGAGGCAGGGAAAGGCAAGTCTGTATAGAGCAGGTGCTCATATGAACTGAGAATCTTTTGCTGTTGATGGTTGGGCACTTGCAATATAATCAATTGTGTGCTAAGAGCCTCAGATTTTCATACATCTTAGAAGTTGCATTGCTGTAATTTGAAATAATTCATGCATTCATTGTTTATCTGTGTCTTGGTGCTAATTTGTGTTGCAGCCATGGCAGCATAAACATGTGCTATTATTTCACATTGTTTAACGGTATTGACCATTTTTGTTTTTTTATGTATACCCAACAGTACATTGTCGCTATCCTTCCATTAAAGAAAAAAAAGGCACAATGGTCCCTGAAAATATTTGCAACTGACAAAAGAAATAATCAAGTTAAATTTGCTGACGATCAAATAATGAAAATCATACATAGCTTTGTATTATGGTTAAACTAATAAATTTGAAAAACAAACTAATAAAACTGCCTTGGACAAAAATGATGGTACCCCTTAATATTTTGTTGCACAACCTTTTGAGACAATCACTGCAAACAAATGATTTCTGTATCTCTGTGACTTCTGCACCCATCCACAGGTATTTATTCCACTTCTCATAAATAAATATGTCTAGCTCAGGTGGGAAGGTGCCATCACCAGAATGCAGGTTTCAGCTTCCACAGATATTCAATAGGATTTACATCAGGGCTCCCAGAAGCCACTACAGAATAGTCTAATGCTTTGCTCTTAGCCATTGTATGGTTTTAGCTGTGTCTTTTGGGTAATTATCCTGTTGGAGGACCCATGACCTACAACTGAGACCAAGCTTTCTTACATTGGGAAGCACATGTTGCTCCAAAATGCCTTAATAGCTTTGAGATTTCATTGTACCCTACGCTGATTAAAGACACCATGTGCCAGATGCAGCAAAGCAGCCTCAAAACATAACTGATGCTTCACAGTGGGAACAATGTTCTTTTTACTGTAAGCTGCATAAATAGATAAAAGATACCTATATCATTAAATAAATATTTATAAACTCAACATGTATATATACTGGGCGACATGCATGAAATTTGGCGTTAACACAGCACTGTATTCTCACTATACAGTATAGGCTTCCCTCAAGCCTCTGGGGACAGAGCGTCTCTCCAGCTCCACTACTGCTCCAGCTTCTGGCAGCAACCACGACCCCTGGACACCTGGAGTGACAGGCTTTTAGTAGGCCTTGTAAGTCCTGGAACAGCCAGATCCTTGGTGGTATGTTTGTAGCAGGAATCCTGCTTTACTCCACCTACTGACAGGAATATATGACCACCTGTGGGTGCTCTGACACATATCCCCCCCTCTCCTCTGATAAAAACTGTAGGTTTTTTTACTTTTCCTACTCATCCCCCCAGGATCAAAGCTCCTAATTTGAGGTATAACTTTTCTTAAGTCACACTGGCCTATGTTTCCCTGGGCAGTAATCACACTCTCAGGGGAACTGTACTCCAGTTTCAAAGCCAGCAGAAGTTCTTGTTCTCCACCAACACGCAGATCTTTTCCACATGTTTCTCTGCTGTCATTGGCCACGTGGTTTTCAACTTTCCATTGCACAGCATCATAGTCATACATACGCTACAGGTTTACTACATTCTCCTAGGTACCTCTGACTAAGGACAACAACTCCCCTACATCTGCTGCTAACAAAAATCAGCCAGTGTGCTCACGATGGGACATTTCCATGGACTTTTTATTACCTCTTTTTCCACTTTTCCATAGTCCATTGTCTGCAGGACCACCATAAAGCCTACACTTTTCACCATCACCAGACTCCTGATCTTCATCATTTACTGTCATTGGACCATGGTGCTACTGCTGAGGGTTCACAGCTGTCACTTATGCCACCATGGGCAAAAGATGGGCAATGTGTTTCACTTTCCATCACATGGGCATCACCCTCAGTAGCAAGTAATTGACCCTTGTTTACCATCTCAACAGATTTACTGTATACAGCACCCAGGCTCTGCAATCTTGCAGACCTCATCCCATTGTAGCTCATAGATATCAGGTGCAGCCTCTTCCACCAACCCAAAGTCACCTACACTAGGCTTTAAACACTCAGTCTGACCAGACAGTCCCATTCCTATGACTTTGCTTAGACATCTCTATACTGGTCCTCTCAACCACAGTGTTTTGGCCCTCTTCTTGCCTTGGGACACAGACCTGCTCCTTTTCAAAGGGAACCTAGTCTACTTTAGCGACCACCTCATTGGTTATAACCTCCAACCGTCACCATAGTATAACTCTCAGCCTCTGAATCAGGCATCTCTTTTATACCATCCAGTTCACACAGTGCAGCAGGGCAATCAGATTCACTCCTGCACATATGCATGCTACCAGGTTCAAAAACCGGCACATTCACGCTCTTGATAACAGCACCTTCATACTAGCATCAGAACAATCATTTCCAGGGTTTGCCTTTTCCCCTTTAGGCATCGCACTTGACATATTCACACTAGAACCTACAAACACCTCTCTGGGACCCATATCTTCTGCAATACACTTTACCACATTAACTTCACAAGAAGCTTTTCTGACAGCACACCTCTGAGGGTTGCTATACACTGCAGGACACACATCACCTGTGCAGCTTCCTCTGTTCTCCCCTATGACCTCTTAGGGCACTATTGAACTAGTCTCCTCTACTGTTTTGGCTGCAGTTTCTATAGTCCCTTGTTCAGACATAGCATGTTTGTCATACATTAATTCAGTTAAGTAATTTTAAAAAGACAGCTCCACATGCAATATTTTAAGTCCATCAGACTCTGTAAATCCAGGTTTAACAGTCCCACTGCTCTCAGGATTCTTCTTCTGTCTGGGTAGCACCTCCAGACACACGTTTAACGCACTTTGGTTAATGTTCAAAGGATTAGACAGTGTCTAAACCCATCAACGTCTCAGGGACCCTCTTATGGAATTCCACTAGTCTGTTCCTTTCTGGCAGTAGCACAGCACACTCAGAGGATCCTTCCCAGAAATAGCAACTTATTTTTACCTTTAATATTCCCCACAACTGCCAGATATGTGGAAAGTTTCTGCTAACAGTTAACGCCACCCGGAGCTCATGACCACATATATATATATATATATATATATATATATATATATATATATATATATATATATATATATATACATATATATATAGTATAATCTGTTATATAAATATTTATATATAGAGATAGATAGATAGATAGATAGATAGACAGATAGTTATTACACTTATACAGACATTACACATATTTAAATATTACGCACACACTAAATGAATATTTTATTAAAGACACATCTCGTTTTCCAAGTTTTCTTGTGCAATATTGTAGAGAGTATACCAATGAAGGTGTTATGGAGAAGCAACATCCAGTGAAAGGGTATCTTGTAGATGTATGTAATAGAACATTGGTAGGTTACATGCATCCAGACATACTGTAAATACACAATTTGCACATATAAGTGCCTATTGCATGTGTATAAATATTACACACTGTATACTTACCTTTATACTGGATAGATATGTTTTCTTTATGCTGCAGAGGGATGTCACAGCATTGTAGACAAAAAAGAAGGCAGGACTGAGCATCCTATACTTGAATGTTACCATTTAGTGGTAAATACACTGAACGGCAGAGGAAGTGCTGGAACAGAGGTGAGTGGGGAGGTGAGTGTTACTTTTTTATTTTCAAGTAGCAACAGGATGAACAATAAAATTCAAAATTGGACAACCACTTTAAGCTTACTAGGCACATCAATTGCAATTTATGATGAGGGATAACTTTCAGAGCCTTGGCCAAAGGCTGAAGTTTCCTCATTATAACCTAATCTGATATACCTGAAAGCTTAGCAAGGGCCATGACCACTATGCAGTATGTATGGAACTACTTATGTTCTAATTACAGAAAATATTTTCAGAAATAGATAAAAGAAGGTAGGTGAAAAAAATCAACCTCCGAGTGGGAGCATTTCCGATCTTATATCTTCCTGAACTGGTTAGAGACTGTTGAATGCTTTCATACAATAGTCCAAAATCATCGAGTGGACTTGCAAATATAGTCAGCTGTAAAATATTGTCTGGTAGTGTATTGGAAGTAGTATAGTTATTAAAATATTCTTTGTTGTGTGTGAAAATGTGAGTTTTTCTATAATGCTACACAGAAAGTAATACTAATAATAAAAAAGAAAGGGTTCTGATTGTAATGGATGCTTGAAGGCAACTCTTTCCTGCAGTGCTCAGTCAAAAAATACATAATTTGGAGCAAATGAATCTTAAAGAATTACATAAAGAACAATTACAACATAAAGATATTATTAGTATTGTCACAGTAGTGTTCAATTAGGATTGAAGTAAACTTACACTGTTTTTAGTGAACATTGCATTACATTGAAACTTTTTTTTTTTTTTTGGAAACATTTTTTTGTTGTTGCATTTTTACTGATTTGTTTTCATTTTCCTGTGGCTGAAAAGGCTTCATGAAAGTACATAGGAAAATATAAACCGTACTGCAGGCAATGCTTCTTTGTGTGGGATTGTGGTTGCCTTTTATCATCTGGGGCATTGATTTTAAAATACAGCATGCCCTAGTTATAGCATTTTTTTCTGCCATTTTTCCCCATAAGGTAGCTTTTAGTCTATTTCAGTATTGAGCTTTGTATTTTGTTTTGTGCTATGATGTATTATTTCTGTTGTCTATTTCTTCAATAATTTATATTATTACTGTTATGTTTTTAACATTTTAATTTAAAAAATTGCAATTACATATTTGTTGGTTCTGTACCTTTAGAAATATCCCCCATATGTGGCCCTGGCTTGTTACTTAAAAGGGTTGTCTCTTTACATTGATTTGTCCTGTTTTCTTGGTTTCATTTTGAATTCAGGGGTGGGTTTACTGGCTTCTAATAGGCTGCAGTAGAAGCCAGGTCTGTAGCTATAGTAACCAGTGCTGGCAGCCTATCATGAGAGATTGAACAGATCTGTAGTTATAACGACTTGAGAAGCTGATGCAGCCCATACAAGAGGGGATACCTCAGAATAGGTTAGACACCGTTAATGGACATATATTACAAAGTGACTTTTTTGCAAGTTTGAGTTTTTGTAAGATCTTTAACATAAAAAGCAATCCTTGTAGTGAGACAACCCCTTGAAGTCACAGGACCTCTGAAATGGTGGAGCATCTTGTGGATTTTGGGGATTCTTTGTTAATGTTCGCTTTTATTTTTTACAGCGTTGGACCTTTTAATTCTGTTTTTTTATTGCGAGAGGATCAACAAAAGGATAATACTGATTTATTTTTGCACCCTTTATTATACAGTTTACCATGATAATTTTATACAGTAGCTCAAGTTATTACAGATGCAGTGAACAAAATAAAGTATTTTTAAAGCAGAAACAGGGGTTTGGGCTTTTTTCCTACTTTTTTTAGTTTCTATTTTTTTGTAGACTATTTGTTTAATAACTTTTATAATATGTTGCAATACACTACTGCGTTATACTATTTTGTGTCTCTAGCAGTCAGTCTATTAGAATTTGCCTAGTAGACTTCAATACATGCAGACTAGAACCCATTATTTGGCTGCTATAGTAACCATGACATCCCACAAATGTGCTGCAGAGTGGCAGGAACAGAAGGAGTGATGGAGGATAGAGGGACCACCCTCCATCTGTTAACTACTTAGATACCATGGCTGCTATTGACTACTGCATCAAAGGGAAAAAGAACTAAGAACTAGTATACAGCTGACTCTTGCTACACATAATGTGTAGAATCTGAGACTGCAACATATGAGCACCTTAGAGTGTGGTGCTTTGCATTAATGACCTTTCCGCTGCTACATACATTTAAAGTGCTGATAGCTCCGTCATTTGTAGATTAACATGGCTTAATGGCTTTTAGCAGTAGCTCTTTATAAAACACAGATTGAAAGCCTAACTTAAGCATAAACAAGGGTTACATGAGACCATTTCACCAAGGGCCATATTTAGAATTTTTACAGGCTTTCTGTCCAGATTACATTAGGCTCACTGGACTATGTCACACCTGTTGGATTACATATGACCATCGTTAGATCCATCTCATTAACAAAATGGTCAGAGTGATATTTTCAGGAAGTGTTTATTTAAATCAAGTGGTTTTTTTACTTTTTAATTCCATTACTCTTAATGGGGATTGGTGTTGGCTAGTGGTATTGTTTTGCCACTCTAAGACCAATACAAATTCCTTCTCACTATTACCTTACTACCCACTGCATCTAATGTGATGGTCTGCTTCTGGGGCAGATGTGGGCTGTTTTCTTTTAAATTTGAAGGGTGCACACACCAGACATAGCAGGAAAAATTTACTATTGCGGTCTAAAAGTTAGACGGTGTAAACATAGGCAGTCTCAAAATGCAGTATTAGTACATGTTTAGACTTGTCTAGTTTCTTTTAGAGGATTTGGAGCATCTGCATATGGCTGATGGACTAGAAAAAGATCAGTTTCTATCCCATTGTCAACAAAGGTGATACCACGGATTGTGCCAACTACAATTGCCTTGATTCAGAATACCAGTGAGGTAAAGCTAAATATAGTATCATCCAGAAGTGCTTAGGCAACATCCTTGATGAAAGACTTCCTGATGCCCAAGCTGGGTTCTGTAAGAGCAACGGAATCTATTATCCCTTTGGAAATCTGAGGTGCATCATGGAAAAGGAGAGTGAGTACCAGAAGAAGCTCTACATCTATCCCAATGCTTTTGACTGTGTTGAGCATGGTAAGCTTTGGGAAGTGCTAAGTGAGGTAGGAATGCAGCCGCACCTGATAAGGTCACTCTATGATGGTCAAGAAGCCACAGTGTGAATCAGGCATGAAGATAGAGCATAGTTCATTTACCTAAACATCAAGAAGACTAGGATCAACAATAAAGAAATAGAAGTGGTCAACAGCTTTATTTATTTATTTATTTTTTTGATCCCTCATTTATAACAGTGGTAGTTTAACAGCAGAGATCTAGTGTTGCTTGGCACTGGGGCATTCAGCCTTAGTGAGCATGGTTTAAAAATGGAAGTGCAAAGATGTCTTAATGACTAGTGTTGAGCGATTATTATCGACAAAGTTGAAATCGGCACGGTATTTACGTTGATCGGATTTTTTAGATCACGCGATAATTTAGGTTAAAATCTGTGCATAATCTATTAATATCGCGCCATTTTCAGGCGCTTCCTGTCATTTTGGCGACCAGCAAATCAGCTTACAGAATAGAGCAGGGTGAGCTGTGTGTGCGACGTCATGACTGGGATGTGTATGGTTGCGATTGGCTGGAAAAATCACATGACCTCGTTTTACATAGAACAGCCCTTCCTGTTCATGATCAGTGTGTGTCAGTATCTCAAAGCAGTAGGACGTGCGCTCTGCCTGTGTCCAAACAGCTCAGCGAAATTATTCTATTTGTTCACAGAGACAGCTCTACTTTTAGCTGTGATCCTTAGAACTTAGGTAGATCAGAGATTTGCAGATTTTAGGTAGTTAGGCTGAGAATTTTAAAGGAGCATCTACCGCTGTAAAGTCACAGGGTGGGGCGAGGGGGGAGAGGGGCCGCGGGCGAACACAGACAAGCTCTTTAAAGAATACTGGATATTGTGCACCCAGACTTAGTGTAGACATTGCATTGCAATAGCTTTATTATTAACAGTTTTCTGTTGAAATATTACTTAGATATTGGGCAGCCTGAACTTATATTAGGATACAGATCTTTTCTAGTAACTGCAGGTCTATTTGTTAGGTGCAAAACTCCACTTTTATTATCCGTATACATTTCAAATACGTGTTTTTTTCACTTTGGCCCAGTCCAGCTTTGTTGATGGAGGTACCTTGCACTTAAATTTAAATCCAGCAATTTTGTAGTCACCACAGGTGTAATTGATAGGTGCCAAAAATACCTTTTATATCCGTATACATTTCAGATACGTGTTTTTTTTCACTGTGGCGCAGGCCAGCTTTTTTGTAGAGGTAACCTTGATTAATTTTAAATCCAAATTTTTAGTCACCCACGGGTGAATTGAAAAGGTGCCAAAATACCTTTTAATATTTTTTAAATTTCAGATACGTTTTTTTTTTTTTTTTGCCCCAGTCCACTTTGTTGAAAAAGGTACCTTGCAGTTAAATTTGAATCCAGCAATTTTGTAGTCACCACAGGTGTATTGATAGGTGCCAAAAATACCTTTTATTATCCGTTATACAGTTCAGATACGTGTTTTTTTCACTTTGGCGCGCAGGCCAGCTTTGTTGATAGAGCCACCTTGCAGTTAAATTTTAATACAGCAATTTTGTAGTCACCAAAGGTGAATTTATAGGAGCAAAAAATAGCTTTTATTATCAGTATACATTTCAGATAGGTGTTTTGTGATCTGTGGGTCAAACAGGTTTAGGGGTTATGCTGTGGCACAAGACATATATAGTCGATGTCCAGTTCAACTAAAATGGTGGTTGAAAGACTCCTTTTTCCGGCACTTTTTAAATCTGGGGGGCATGCAGGTTTGGGGCTCATGCTGTGGCCCAGGACAGGTATAGTCAATGTCCAGTGAAACTAAAATGGTGGTTGAAAGACTCCTATTTCCGGCACTTTTTAATCTGTGGTCAGACAGTTTTAAGGGTCATTCTGCGGTACAGGTCAGATTTAGTTATTGTCGAGTTCGACTAAATTGGTGGTTCAAAGACTCCTTTTCCCGTCACTTTTTAATTTGGGGGTCAGAGAGTTTAATGGTCATACTGCGGTCCAGGACAGGTATAGTTAATGTCTAGTTCAACTAAAATGGTGGTTGAAAGACTCCTTTTCCCAGCACTTTTTAATTTGTGGGTCAGACAGGTTTAATGGTCATACTGCGGTACAGGACAGTTATAGTTAATGTCCAGTTCAACTAAATTGTTGGTTCAAAGACTCCTTTTCCCGCACTTTTTAATTTGGGGTCAGACAGGTTTAATGGTCATACTGCGGTCAGACAGGTAAGTCAATGTCCAGTTCATCTAAAATGGTGGTTGAAAGACTCCTTTCTCCAGCACTTTTTAATTTGTGGGTCAGACAGGTTTAATGGTCATACTGCGGTACAGAACAGATATAGTTAATGTCCAGTTCAACTAAAATGGTGGTTCAAAGACTCCTTTTCCCGGCGCTTTTTAATTTGGGGGTCAGACAGGTTTAATGGTCATACTGCGGTCCAGGACAGGTATAGTCAATGTCCAGTTCAACTAAAATGGTGGTTCTAAGACTCCTTTTCCCAGCACTTTTTTAATCTGTGAGTCAGACAGGTTTAATGGTCATACTGCGGTACAGGACAGATTATAGTTAATGTCCAGTTCAACTAAAATGGTGGTTGAAAGACTCCATTTTCCAGCACTTTTTAATCTGGGGTCCATGCAGGTTTGGGCTCATGCTGCGTTCCAGGACAGGATATTCAATGTCCAGTTCAAGTAAAATGATGGTTCAAATCATACTGCCTTCTAGCACTTTTTAATTTGTGGGTCATGCAGGTTTAAGGGTCATGCTGTGGTGCAAGACAGGGATAGTGAATGGTTTGTGATTTTTTTTATCTGTGGCTTTTATAACCTAAGTGTGTTGCCTAAAATGTAGCACATATTCATTTGACTTTTGTGGATGTTAATTCCAGCTTCTCCATCCCTGTTTGGGTGTAAGAATGAAGGTGTTGTTCCTCTCCCATAGACTTTAATGGTCATCGGCGATAATCTATTATCGACTATCAGATATCTTATTGATAATTGCCGATATCGACTATCGACCCGATGACGATAGTCAACGTAGTCGCTCATCACTATTAATGACCACCAGAAAATAATCACTGCCATTGTGTTTCTTATCATGTCATAGCTGTAAGATATAGACACTCATGGAAGCAGACCAAAAAAATATGCTTTTGATCTGTGAATGCCATGGTCAGCTAGGGTCACCAATAAATATGTTATTCATTGTATAAACCCACAGTTGTCCCTGGAAGGCAAAATCATTAGAAAGAAAATGATCTAGTTTAGTCATGTGATGAGGGCAAATTTACTAGAGAAGGAGTTGCTAATCAGAATGGTTAATGGCAATATAATATAAGAAAGTCCAAAGGCCCATAAGCAGGATACCATCAAGAATGACACAAGAAATAAAATCAAGCTGCAAAAGCTGTGGATAACAAAGAATCTTGGCGAGAACTGGCCTACAGAATATCTAAGGGTCAAACATAACTGAATGGATAGAAGAAAAGCATGTTTAGACTTGTCTGGTTTATTTTAAACCAACTATTAGTTGGCTTTCTTTTTTATCAAAATTGCATATCAGAATTCTGGCACAACTAGAGTGAAGTTTTGCTGTACAATGTCACATTGGGGCCATGCTCCCTCTCTTGTAAAGCCATGTCAATTTCTGGCTAAGCCATGCTCCATTTTGCATCAGTTGCCAAAGGGTCTAAAACACAATGTATTTACACCAAAAATTCACCAAGGTACACCACTTTTTGGAGCATTTTATGACACATTCTAGCACAACCACAATAGTTAATGTGCTTAACAAGCTACTGAAGAAACCAACAGGTTATATTATATGATATGAGAATGGAACTTTATCAATGCCCAATTACTTACGTTGTATGTTTAACTACTTGAGTAAATTATCTCCATGCCAAACGTGAAGCTACTCCATTTGTCTAAAGCATAGGTCATCATTTAGATATTAGTCTTAACAATGTTGAAATACACATACTGTCTAAAAATGGGTTTTCAGATATCTTGTTTATACACTGTGTCTGCTAGGATGCCAGCTTCCAATCTGCATAGTAAGAATTCCAGGCAATTATTGCAGTTACTGTGCAGCTCTTCTGCCTCTCTAAGTCACTTTAATATTTCATATTTGATAGAGCATTTTAGTGTAACCAAGTGCTATAATGGGCTGTCAAACAGTGCTTTAAAAAGTATGGTATTGTGAAGGAAGCAGAGCTATATGAAAGCATGTGTCTGCAGATTGTGTTTGTAGATTATTCAAACTCTTTCCAAGGAACTGAGTACAGTGCAGTGTGTGCATAGCACTTAAGAAACATTTCACTCTCTTTGTTAAGAATGCAAAAAGGGGACACTTAGAGCCCATTTAATAAACAAAGAGCACACTGCAGGCCTCTACTTGACCTTAAGTAGACAACCTTAAAGATATAACTAATGGAAGGTCTGAAAATCTACTGTAATAAAAATACAATTATTTTTTTATGAATTTGGCCCTGCTAGGTCCCATCCATATGCTGCTCCACATTTATGGTGACATTAGAGTGTAATGATTAACAGAATGTTCACATCTGTAGCGCTATCAGAGAACCATTAGAGAGATCTCTATTAGTAACTGTAATGACTCAAGACTTATGTTATTAGTAGTGGCAATCTCAAAACAGAACAAGACCGGCAATAAAAGCCACAGGACCTGTTACCAATGATACACACAGAACCCCCAATTAAAGTAATCATCACAGAATAACAGTGATATCCACAGATACCCCAATCCCAGGTATAGCCCAAGACCCATAGCAGCAGTGACAGCCAATGACCTTCAATATGTGACAGCATCTGTAAAAGGCATATAGCTCCATTTAGTTACAGCTACAGATACCCCAATAAGTTTTATAGCTACTTTGTACTAATCAGAAGAATGCTGTAAAATCAAAGGGGTATTCCTAGCTGATTCATTAAATTTATACATCTAGGCAAAGATAAGTAAATATTATTACCAAATACATTTGCTGTTCTGATTTTGCTTCATTTCTGAGTTACAGCAGTTCTTAACTTCTGCTTGTTTATACAAGTTTCTATAGTTATCAACCATCTCTCTGTGCTCTAGCAGTGGCCGAGATGATGATGTCACTTCCTGCTGTCTCTTATCAGCGGGATGGTGGTTGCTTTTCAGTCTTTGATCTTACCTTAAAACTGAGAAAAATTTTACTCCTTAGAGTAACAGACCAGAGAGAAGCAGTGTACCTTTCTATCAGATCTGCAGATCACATATTTGCAATTTACATCAAAGATAGAGTCACTCTGCAGCTAACAGTGTGTATTGGCAGCATATACATTTTTCTCTCTGACTAGGAGCTTTATTTTTATGACGAATACAGCTCTTTTAGCTCACAAATACAATCAGACAACCTGCTTGGTCAGTGTGTCACGGTCAGCAGTAGTGGATCCTCTGGACCACCGCAAGCGATGGTATAAGCCACGCCGGGGAGCAGAATCTAAGTAGGTCCCGGTATTCACCAGAGCCCGCCGCAAAGCGGGATGGACTTACTGTGGCGGGAGTCTACCAGGTCGCTACCCTTGACGTGACTTGCTTGCGGCGGTAGCCGAGGTGTGGCGTAGTACAGAATCATAAGGCACAGACATAGTCGGGGACAGGTGGTAAGTTCGGGACAGGCGGCAATGGTTCGTGGTCGAGGGACGGAGGCGAGGGGTACGGTGTACGGAGAAACAGAACAAGACTCAGGAATGCTTTCTCAGTATGCGATGAGGCACTAAAGAACCAGCAACAGGATTAGGAAAAGGCAGACTTAAATAGGGGCAGCGACCGGCAATACCCAATTACCAGGGCGCGTGCCCTATACAGTCAACAGTGCCGGCGCGCGCGCCCTTGAAAGCGGGGTCGCGCACGCAGGGAGTCAGGAGCTTCGGCAGGAGTGCGGCTGGGTGAGTAAGCAGGCACATGGCTGGTGGATCGAGCGTGCCCGCAGCCCGACATGCGGGTCGTGGCGCCGCTTGCAGGAGGGACACGGATGCACCTGTGACTCAGGGTGAAGGTCGCAGGGGTACCCGTGACACAGTGTCATTGTATTTCACAACCAGTGTCGGACTGGTGGACCTGAGGCCCACCAGTGGAGTTGATCTTGGCGGCCCACCCTATAGCTACTGTACATGAAAATATTACCTGTTAATTTTTAGGCCTTATCAGACATAAATATGTGCATTTTACCAAAACAGTAATAAAGTGTGCAAAACAGAACTGTATTGTGCAGTGCGCAATACCAAGTGAGTCCCATATCTGTCTGTCTCACACATCAGTATAATATGTCTGCCTGTCTTACACATTTGTCACAGTCTAACATATCATAGATAGACACATGGCTAAGTGGAACCCCTAACAGCCCACATACAATCTCCACTTTCCACTTGCTCACATACAATATCAACCTCCACATTTTCTCTTGTTCACACACTTTGCCACTTTCTAAAATAAACAACACTATGAACACAATCAAGAAAGTCAAAGTGAAACCCCTAATCACAGAGTCATGGACAGGTGTACACTCAATTTTACAATCAGAGACAAATGTACGCTATCCCTATTCAAACACTGATATAGCCTGCAATACCATCATATGGAGACTACAAAATGGTCAGACACCAGCTCAGATCATCATCACATGACAATGAATACAGCACTGATCCAACACAGAAGCAAGATAACCTCTGACAGGGAATCACAGGAGACGTCTTCTCTGATAAATTGTTCTCTTCTCTCATGAGTTGTTCTTTTGCCTTTTTCTTCTCCATCCAGTCCAGACCACCATGGAGACTTCTCCCAGACACAACTCTTCCCTGAAGAATTTACATACAAATATCTTAGAATTCTCAATTTTCCAGCACTTCCTTACCCATACCCCACCTCTGTATAAACTTCCCAGGAGTAGGAGAGTGGGTGCAGTTAGGTAGGTAGGCAAGGCCCTAGCTAGGTATTTAAATGAGCAAGGCCCTAGGTAGGCCCCATATAGGTATTTAGACCCCTGTTTGATAAGTTGGTAGGCCCTAGGTAGGTAGTTAGGCCAGCCCCAGGCAGGTTGGTGTGTAGGCCTAAGATAGATAGGTTGGTAGGCCCCAGTTAGGTAGGCAGGTGATAGGTGGATCACAGGTAGGTAGGTAGGCAGTAGGTAGGTCCCAGTTAGGTATGTAGATATTCCTCAGGTAGGTAAGTAGGCCCACATGAGGTAGCTACGTAGAACCAGTTAGGTTGGTAATAGGTGGGCCCCAGTTAGGTAGGCGAGTCCTACTTAGGTAGGTTGTAGGTGGGCCCCCAAGTAGGTAGGTGGGCCTCAGTTAGGAAGGTGATAGGTGGGCCCCAAATAGGTGATAGGTTGTAGGTAGTTGGGCTTCAGGTAGGTATATGATAATGGGCCCCAAATAGGTGATAGGTAGGTAGGCTGGGGCCCATTACTCATTGGACCGAAAAAAAATAAAACATACTTACCTCCCTCCCATTCCCTTGACGCGATAAGTGGGCATAATGATGTGACCTCATCATACCGCCTATGTCAGCACAAGCAGAATAGACCTGGCAGGCTTAAAGGGGTTGTCTCACTACTGGGATTGCTTTTTATGTTAAAGATCTTGTAAAAACAAGTCACTTTGCAATGTGTATCTATTACCAGTGTCCTACCTATTCTGAGATAACCCCTCTCCTCAAGTCGCTATCGCTGCAGACCTGTTTGATCTCTCCTGATA
Source organism: Phyllomedusa bahiana (assembly GCA_025379985.1). Classification (NCBI taxonomy): domain Eukaryota; kingdom Metazoa; phylum Chordata; class Amphibia; order Anura; family Hylidae; genus Phyllomedusa; species Phyllomedusa bahiana. The sequence continues at coordinate 10,386 of JAODAL010004338.1, read as the reverse complement.
GGCTGCCAGCACTGGTTGCTATAGTTACAGTCCTGGCTTCTACTGCAGCCTAGTAGAAGCCAGTAAACACACTCCTGAATTCAAAATGAAACCAAGAAAACAGGACTGAGGTGAGATGAATCAATGTAGTGAGACAACCTCTTTAAGGCCCAAGGCCTTAGGCTTACCAGGCTGAATAGCAGAGCAGAGCACGGCAGCACTCTGCTACAATAAGATCGCACAGTCCCAGGATTCCCAGGGCCTATCTCTGAATGTCTGGGACAGAGGGCTCGGGCGTTCTAAGGTAGGATAAGTCGATCCCCTATGAAAGCGGTGGTATTTTCACCTCTGCAGCTTGGGGTCCACTGTAGGTCTCACCAATTCTCCGATGGGCCAGTCCAAGTCTGTTCACAACTACTCAATGAGTAATGACAGCTAGGAATAAGAAGAGCCTGAAAGAGCTGTAAAGAGCAGGCTCTGTGAAAACAGCATAATAAAAAGAAAAACATTTCAAGGGATGTTCTCACCATGCTGTTTCACAGAGTCTGATCTTCACAGTCAGCTTCAGGCTATCATTTAGTCTGTGAGCGCTTCTACAGCAGTGATTGACATATTAGCACTGCTATTTCTAGCTGACATTCGGGATCCAGGGTTCTAAAGAGAATTGCAGAAGGTTACAGAGCTTAAAAGGGTTAACATTATCAGTAATCACACCAGTAGTTTGTTTGTTCATTTTGGTATAGTGTGGAGCCTTTACTTACTTTACTTATCTTTAGGTAACTGATTTTTCTAGCAAATGTATATCTATGTAGATGCTGATAGCTGTGAACTCCACCTTTTACATTATACTGTGTAAGGCCCTGACTGCAATGAATGTTTTCTTCTGGAGTAAAGGAAAGTGTCTATCAGTTACTGTAAGCTTCTGTAACACAAACATAGGCTGCAACTATGCAAGGGGTGACATTTAGTAAATAATAGATGCTTTGACTCTTTAAAGAATAAAGTACTGTCACACAGTTACAGTCTATGTCTATCACTTTCCACTGTAGTGAAGCAAAGTCATACACAAGGAACCAGCATCCTAATAGCCATGGTGCTGTAGTCAGCATGAGAATGGGAAGAATGGTGCGTAGTATAGACATCATTAATAATCCTAGCAGAGTGCCTCCCAACATCTTATTGTTACCTATAGGATTTCTTCCATAGTTTCAGCATGTTGCCCAATTAAAAGTAAAAGCAGAGTGTCTTCCCTTAATAGAACCAAAAATGTTGCTTCCAGCAAAATACTTATCTCTATTGCATACCCTTAAAGGGTTTTCCCAACTGGCTGTTTCCAAAGTTTGCTCTTTACAGCCGCCTCCAATTCTTATTCAGGCTGTGAATGGCTCTATAGCAGTAATTGGCATATCAGCTCTGCTATTCCCAGTTGAGCCTGTTAGAGGGATATTAGTGATAGAGGGTTCTAAACAACAGGGCAGAAGGATACTGAGGGTTAAAGTTTGTCAGTATCAAACATAAACAAGCTCCTGTGTGGCTGATAGATACCGGGAGTAATGTCACCATCCCAGCCACTGTTTTAGGTGGTCAGCAGGCTACAAAGCCTTCTGTAAACAAGCAAAATTAAGAACTGCTCTAACTCTGGGAAAAAAAACAGCAATGTATTTGGTAATAGTGTTTATTTACCTTTACCTACATGTTTACTAGAATAATATAGCCATAAGATTATAACATGTTTCAAATGGTCAAATTCCATTGGTTCAGCAAAACTATTCTTTCAATACATGATATTAACTTAATGCTATAATAATAAATTATTATTTATTTTAAAATATAATATTATTCATATATTACTTTGCAGTATTCTTATTCTTCTTATTTTACTGTATAACCAAAAGCTTCACTGATCATTGTTCAGGCATGGGTGGCTCAATGGTTGAAAATGTTGCTTTGCAGCAGTTTTAACTTGGATTCAGATCTGCGTAGGGGAAATATCGATTTGGAAGTTTAAATGTTCTCTCCATGTTTCTTCTGAGTGCTCCAATTTCCTCCTACCCTTCAAAAAATACTGATAAGTTAATTGGTTTCCTATCAAATTGGCTCAAGAGTGAATGTTGCTGAGATAGAGCAAATTGAATTTGAGCTTTATTGGGGGGACAAGGAGTGATACAAACAATAAAAGAAATTCACTACAATGTATATGTATGTTAGTGCTATGTAAGAAACTGAAAAAAATAGCTAGATATGTTTAGAAATGAGATATTGATGCTTATTAAATGCTATTATAGTTATTTCTCTCTTGATGTTGAGATGATAATAAGCCTAACATCTAGTTTGTTATATGAATAAAAACAATTAAATGAACACTATAAAAAGGCTCAGTATTGGAATAATGTACATTTCAAGCATTCTCCTTTGGTTACAGATGTACAGTCTACAGTGGAAAAGGAATAATCACAGTAGGTGGCAAATAGTAAACTATAAATGTCAGAAGTGGTCATTAGTACCATTAAAGTAAATGGACCTGAGTATTATTTATTCCTTGGTATGAAATTCAAGCACCAGGGAGGATCATTAAATATATATTATTGTACACTCTCATCAATAAGCTCTCTCTCTCTCTCTCTCTCTCTCTCTCGCTCTCTCTCTGTATATATATATATATATTATATATATATATATATATAGAGGAGAGAGAGAGAGAGAGAGAGAGAGTTATATATAAAGATCTTATTAATGAGTGTAGAATAATATGATTTTTGAAGTACTTTCCATAACATTTATAATTTTACAGTTCCTTCCCAGTTCAGTTTAATAGAGAATAAAACACCAGTCTTCTTAATGTTATTAGTCTATGAGCTCTATGAATTTATAGCTGAAGATGTTAAAGGGGTTTTACCCAAAGGCATTTCATGCCTGGCTTGACCTGTTACAGCTTTCAGTGTATTCAAAAGGGGACGTGTATGATTTGTTTTAACTGCATATCATGTTACCCAGCCGCCTTGACATCACCATGCCTTTCACCACAGTGTGCTCAATCTAGTAAAACAAAGGTATGTTTATGTAAAGAGTTGTGAGCAGCTACATTGTAGCTGAGTGGTTAGCTTTTCTGTACTTTAGAATAAGGGTTCTAGTTTCAATTCCCTGCAGGAACCAAACAAGTTGATTTTTTTTTTTCCGATGCGCATACCTGATTGAGGTTTCTTTTTTATTTTTATTTATTTGCACTGTTTTACAAATTACTAAGGAGTGTAGAGGACAGAAATAGAATGACCGCACCTGAGTTAATGTGTGTGATTATGTGATTACTAAGCAGGAAAGAGACAGACAGTAGCTGCCTGAGAGGAAAAGCGATGTCTGAACATATGTGGCCAGGACTGATTTGCTCTCGTCCCTGGTCATATCACCTGGAGACGAGCTGTACACTATGGATCACTAAGGTAGCAGCTAAAACAAAAATGGGTCAGAAATTTTAATAAAGATGGTTAATTTTTATAAATGAATAATTATTAAATTAACTAATTAATTGATGTAGACATATTGGGCGACATGCATGAATGGGGCTGCGCCAGATATCTGGCATCTTTTCAGCCTGATATCAGACGCAGGCCCCGTTCGCTACATGTTTAAAAGCCCTGCACGCCATTACCAGGCGCATTACATAGCACCCGCAGCACTGTGTAATGTGCCCAATCTCGGGGGGCGTGCGGGAGGCGGGGCACACTGGAACTGTAGCGACGCTACATATCTATAGCTTCGCTGTGGCAATTCTAGGCGCCTTACTGCTGGAACAGGTGCACCATTTTCAAAGTGGTTTACTTGAGCCAGAAGTGTCGTACTAGCGCTAGAATGCACCTCATTTATGACCCGCTGTAGAGCAGGTTCATAAATCAGGCGCATTCTAGCCTACTATTATTTGCATGAAATTTGGCATGTAAACATCAAATTTCATACATGCCGCCCATGGGACACAATTATCAGGCAACTACTATAGTAACTGTAAATCCAACACTTTCTTTCTATTAAAATAACTAAAAAGTCACTTTAATGTGAAGGAAATACAATGTTCTAAAAAAATATTCGAGCAATTATTGTGCAATTATATTGCATATAAATATTTATCCACTTGGAATAAACAAGTAGATTATCTTGGAGGTGCAAAATAATATATAATAATTAGCAAATAACATTTTCTCATTTTAAAATACAAAGTCAGCATTATATGCATTTCTTGACAATAATTTTTATGAGTCTCTTATTGTATTTATTTCTCATTGAGTTACGATATTAGTTTGCACAGTCTTAAAGATGTGATTTAGAGTTGTGCATTGCTTTCTTCATTATCATTCTTACATCTGCGAAGTGCAAATATATTCTAAATTACATAAGGACATACTAACTTTAATTGACTTTAACTGAATTTAAAATTATGAGAAGCACAGACACTAAATAAATGAAGAAGTATACAAACATAGGGCGACATGTATGAACGAGGCTGAGCCAGTTTTCTGCTGTACTGTGAGTCAAAAACAATGTATGAACAGGTGCATTCCAGACTTTGGTGTGATTAGTCCGTTTGTAATGCGCCAAAGACACTTTTTAGTGCGCAAAGATTTGGGGCCACATGTATGAAGCTCGCCGGGTCGAGGCGCCGTTTTCTGCCAGTTTCCCGACGGAATCTGCGCCTGATTTATGTCGGGCACGGGCCGCGCTCATACATATCATATAAAGTCCGCCGCGCCCCGCCAGCGTGTCAGGCGCAGTGCGGGAATGAGGCGGAAGTTCGGCGCTGCGTCTGAGATTGTCCGCCGGAGGTAGTGCGATCATACATGCGGGGAAAGTCCGCCGCGCCTCGCCAGTGCGTAGGGCACAGTGCGGGAAATGGGCGCTGTGCGGCCTGCGCCGAAGATTCGCCGTCCGAGGAATGCCCTCATACATGCGGGGAAAAGTCTGCCGCGCCTCGCCAGTGTGTGGGGCGCAGTGCGGGACTTAGGCGCCGTGCGGGACTGCGCCGAAAATCTGTTCCGATGCGAGACAGGCTGGAGCGGCGAGAAATCATTCCACATGTCGGTGCGGAGTATAAATCCAAAATTGCCATTATAAAGGCGTTCTACATTCTCAGAAAAGAGCTGAAACATTAAAAATAAAAATTACATAAAACAAAATCACTTTCCAATATCCTAAGTCAAGAATTAGGATATTGGAAATGGCCGGGAAATACAGTATTTCAAATTCTGAAACCTATTCTCATTGGTCGCCAGAAACCGCCAATCAGAATAGGAGGACACTGAACTATTAAAACCTATGGGGCAGGATTGACCAATCAGAATCCACGGCGGGACTGTTCAAAATACAGTAAAAATGCTAAAAACAGCTGATTGGCTGAGATAACAGGGGCTTGGCTATCTCAGCCAATCAGAATAGGAGCGACAAAGTCCCATTCTAGGCTATGGAGAAGTTTAGACCAATCAGAATACGAGCGACAAAAGTCCATTCTAGGCTATGGGGAAATTTACACCAATCAGAATCCACGGCGGGACTCTTCAAAATACAGTAAAAATGCTAAAAACAGCTGATTGGCTGAGATAACGGGGGCTTGGCTATCTCAGCCAATCAGAATAGGAGCGACAAAGTCCCATTCTAGGCTATGGAGAAGTTTAGACCAATCAGAATACGAGCGACCAAAGTCCCATTCTAGCCTATGGGGAAGTTTAACACCATCAGAACCCAAAGGCGGACAGTTCAAAATACAGTAAAAAGGCAGAAACGAGCTGATTGGGGTTGAAGCAGCGGGGGCTCGTCCAGCTTAGCCAATCAAGCGCGGAGTTTGCTTTCTCATAGAGTTCTATGGGGAATCGAAATTTAAAAGAGGCCCGTAATTTGGGGACCAATGGGGAGCGAGCGACGCTCCTATGGGTTTTCAAAAGCAATCTGGTATAAAACTGTACATGGCTGAAATCAAATTATAACACTACAGATGTTGTGCCGATGTGTATTTCAAACGAATACCACTATGTGGCTAACGAAAAAAAAAAAAAGACCATAAAAATCATTTTTATTTTCCCTTTATTTTCGTTAGCCAAGGATCAATAGTATGGGTGCTCGAAAATAAGAAAAAGCATGATTTTCTTGATTTAAAATTTTTAATTTCGTTAGCCCATATTAGTATTCCTTTTATATACACATCGGCACAACTTCTGTAGTGTTATAATTTGATTTCAGCCATGTACATTTTATAACCAGATTGCATTAGAAAACCCATAGGAGCGTCGCTCGCTCTCCCATTGGTCCAATTACGGCGCCTCTTTTAATTTCGATTCCCATAGAACTCTATGAGAAAGCAGCTCCGCTCTGATTGGCTAAGCGGGAAGAGCCCCCGCTGCTTCACCAATCAGCTCGTTTCTGCCTTTTTACTGTATTTTGAACTGTCCCGCCTTTAATATGATTGGTCCATTTTTTTCCATAGGATAGAATAGGGCCACTGTCGCTCCTATTCTAAAGGGTCAATTCTCCTCCATAGGATCTAATGGGACTTTGTCGCTCCAAATTCTGATTGGCTGGTTTATGCCGACCATGAGAATAGCTTTACAAATTTAAATTTACTGTCTTTCCCGGCAATCTCTCTATGGAAATTTTCCCTAGTAAGCGCCGGTCTCGTCGACGAACGCGTTGTTGGGGTTTTTTTTACCTGCTTTATTTTTAAAGAAGTGTTCTGGTCTTTATCTAGAATGTTTTAACTGTATAAAAAATAATTTGTTGATTAATATATTCATGCCGCGCGGCACTGAGCGCCGAGATTTGAGTGGCTCATATCTCCAAAAAGGAGAATAATGGGAAAGGTAGCTCGCGCTCTGATTGGCTGGGAATAGCCAAGCCCCGCTAGCTTCACCCAAAATTAAGCTCTTTTCTGTTTTTACTGTATTTTTAATTATCCCGCCTGGATTCTGATTGGTCTACACTTCTCCATAGGCTAGAATGGGACTTTGCGCCCCTATTCTGATTGGCTGAGCTAGCCGAGACCCGCTAGCTCAGCCAATCAGCTCTTTTCAGAAATTTTTACTGTATTTTGAATTATCCCGCCGGGGATTTTGATTGGTCAATTTCTTCCCCATAGCTTTTAAAAGGGTTTGTTTTCCTCAAAGATTGTTTCTTCCAAAAAAGGGTTCAGATTTTGAATTACTGTCTTTCCCGGCAATTTGCAATATCATATTTGTTATATTGCGCCGTTCTAGAGTTTTGGAAAATGATGGTTTTTTTTTTTATGTGTATTTTTACATCAGCTCTTTTCTGACACTGTTTTCCCCCCTTTATAAAGGCGATTTTTCCTATTCATACCCCTGCCGCACGGAGCGGAGCGCCGAGACTTCTGTCGCGATCTTTGATCCGCTTCCTCGCATGTTCGGATCCTGCTTCACTTCGCCCCCGCGGAGCATTTCGACTAAGTCTGCTTGTCGGAGCGGAGCGCCGAGACTTCTGTCGCGATCTCGATCCGCTTCCTCCATGTTCGGATCCTGCTTCACTTCGCCTCTGCGGAGGATTTAGACCCAAAAAAACCCCGGTCTGCTTGTCGGAGCTGGGCCCAGCGCCGTGATTTGGGAGCCGCGATGGTACATGCCTCGACTAATACGAGCGCGCCGCGTCCCGCCCCCGGAACGCCTACACCGGCCGCCCCCCCACGTCCACTGCCCCCCCTTCGGCGACCGCAGCCGAAAGTGGCGAACGCTGCTCCGACAGCGGGATTCGGGCTGGGAGGTGCAGTGTAGCCAGAAAACAGGCGTAAAGCCCGTTCATACAAAGTCGCCCTTGACGTTTGGGGGGGAAAATTATAAAAAAGGGCATTTCTGATTCTTTGATGCCAAATCTAGGTGCAGAACAGTTAGAACAGCCAGACCAGTTCAAGCTGCCCCAACTTTCTCAAATATAAAATTCTCAAATCTTTGCAGTAGCTGGCCTTGTCATCACCAGTTTTCATAATTAAATTTTGCTTGTCATGTCATAGCTATGCACTTCCTGAGGAAAAGCTTGAATATTCTTTGCTCTGTTCCAAAATAAAGTATCACAACTTCATAATACCAAACCTATGCAAATGGTTAATAATAGTTAAATAAATAAATATATATATAATTATATATAATATATAATATAAAAATATATATATAATATATATATAATATAAAATATATAATATATATATATATTATATATATTATTATATTTTTTTAATTTTTTACTGTATTACGTTTTTCCTGGTCCTGACATGGAGCCGCTCATCATAAATGAGATGGAAAATTTGTTTTCTTCATACATCATTCATTAGCGCGGCACAAGCCAAAGGTTCCAGCATCATCTCTTTGGCCAATACAGACTCATGATTCACTGAATATTACTTTTATCCCATTATCCATATTCCTTGATTGCTTCTCATTAACCCTATGTAACCTCTATTTTTCCTACATAGGTGTCAGCTCTGGTTGTGTTGTCTTTATATCTAAATCCCATTTCATTTAGCTAATTTCTTAATGTTCTGCAACAAAGTTTGACTCCTCTTCCTGCCTATTGTTTTTTGGTTCATTATTTTGAGCTTTTTGTATTTTTCAGGTATATTTCTTTGTGCTTTCTGTCTGGATGTTTTGACATCTGCCATAGTCTACCTCCTGTTTTTCTTTGATAACATTCCCATTATGTTCATTCATATACCAAATACTGCAAACAGTTGTTTGGGAGCAACCAACATCTTTTGCTACAATTCTTGTTGGATTTTTATCTTGTAAGATTTCAATAATCCTTTTCATTGTTTTAAATGATAACTATTTTGAAAGCATATTTTTTTTTCAATAACCAAGTTTAACAGTTATTTTAACTGCAGACAAGTTTGCACTGGTCTAAACAAGATAGCTGAGAGGGACATTGAGGGCCACATGTATGAACCTGTTACTATGGACAAAAGAGTGAGTTTTAGACCTAAATAGTTTTCATACATGTTTGGCGCCTGACTGTGGGTTTTGTGAAAAAGGGGCAAGCTTTGAGTGCACCAATATTTTGTTACAAAAATTGGTATTAGGTTAGACAAAGGTGTCTGAAGATGCATAAAATGTATCACAATTATGGCAATATTGATAAATCTGCCACATTTTTGTCTCATATCTTTGATTTGTGCATTTGCACCAAAATGAAAAAGTCTGATAACCATCCTTTAATTGTATTGATTTTACAATGCCAAGAACTGTATTTGTGAAAAACAGTATACTTAATAAGACTGACTAGCAACAGAGTATTTTCTTCAGGATAAAGTATGAGACAATTGAACTCATCGTACATGCTTTGAAAAATATGGCTGTTTGTAATCATTTGGTTAATTATATAACTATGGCTCTTTAGTCAAGGTTAAATGAGGTACAACAAAGAGTAATAATTACATGATTAATACAGTACATGGTATACATTACTCAACAAGCACAAGAGCAAATAAACAAGGATCTTCACTCCTAAACTGTCACTGTGTTATCACTTGGACTAATAGGGTAAAGAAGGAAAAAAACTCATTATATCTCTCATGTGTGAATTTAGTACTGCCTGAAGGATACACAACCTGCTTTTAGCCTCAAGACATCAATGTGGGATATATTTGATAATATACACAAACAGAAAATAGCGAACCGGCGCACGTGGAATATTAGTAGACGCCAATGATGAAGGCTGATGTATTAAATAACTGGATATTTATTTCTAAAACAGTGGGGATATTATCCTCAACTGATTAAAAACAGATCAAAACCTAATGCATTTCGCGCTCCTCCTCCTCCTTGGATCACGAAACGCGTTAGTTTTGATCCCGAACCCCTTCCAATCTATAAGAAAGAATCGCTTTCCCCTCACTGTTCTTTCCGCCAGCACCTCCTTGACCTCAAAGATGATATCAGAGATGGCCACAGGAGAAGGCGAGACATATCCAGGGGAGAAGCGATTCAGAACCACCGGTTTGAGGAGAGAGACATGAAAGGCATTCGGGATACGCAGAGTGGGAGGCAAGCGAAGCTTGTATGACACCGGGTTTAGTTGCCGAAGTACCACAAAAGGGCCCAAATACTTAGGGTTTAACTTGTAACTGGGCACCTTGAAGCGGATGTATTTGGCAGATAACCAAACCCTATCCCCCCGGCTTGAAATGGGCGGAGGTCTCCGGTACCTGTCAGCCTGGGCCTTGGTGCGAGCGGAGGGCCGTAGAAGGGCCTGTCGTGTGACTTTCCAAAGTGCCTTGATGTCCCGTACTTGGGCATCTACGGCAGGGACATGAGACGAGGTAGCCAGAGGGAGAGGCGGACGCCCAAATACAACAAAAAAAGGGAGAGGCTCCAGCAGACTCGAGTTAAAGGGAAATTTTACGAGAATTTCTGCCCGGGGAGAGGGCAG